>JMSH01000073.1:52369-89156 GCA_000712465.1 Huntiella moniliformis
CCCCCCCAATTCCCAATTTGGCAACCCCACTCCAGTGCCTTCCACTATAAGCCCCCCCTATAGCACCTGTCCTACGCCGCCGTGACGAGTAGCCCGTCTTCGGGACTTCCACCGGGGTTCCAGAAACCTTAAAGTGAAAGCACATTCCTGTTTTTTTTCTCCGCTCGTTTCTTCTCTTCAATCACATCAATCCGCAAAAATGGCTACGTAAGCTCCTCCACATCTGCATCCACGTCATAGCACAGTCAAAGACCCTTTCCTAACCCTTATGTCACCACTAGCAACATCACCTGGCACCCGTCTCTGTCTCGCTCCGAGCGCGAGACTATCCGCAAGCAGAAGGGTTTCACCATCTGGCTGACTGGTCTGTCTGCCTCTGGCAAGTCGACTGTCGCCACTGCCCTTGAGCAGCACCTTCTCCACCTTGGTCTGAACGCCTACCGTCTGGACGGTGACAACATCCGCTTCGGACTCAACAAGGACCTTGGCTTCTCCGAGGCCGACCGTAACGAGAACATCCGTCGTATTGGCCAGGTCGCCCGTCTCTTCGCCGACTCCGCCACCATTGCCATTACCTCTTTCATCTCGCCCTACCGCAAGGAGCGTGACGCTGCCCGCGCCATGCACGCTGCCGCCCAGCCTGGTGATGAGCCTATTCCCTTCGTTGAGGTCTACGTCAATGTCCCCGTTGAGGTTGCCGAGCAGAGAGATCCCAAGGGTCTGTACAAGAAGGCTAGAGCCGGTGAGATCAAGGAGTTCACTGGTATCTCTGCGCCGTATGAGGAGCCTCTTAACGCTGAGCTTGAGATCCGGACGGACTTGAACTCGGTTGAGGAGTGTGTTGCGCAGATTGTTGAGGAGCTGCAGAAGCGTGAGCTGATTCCCAAGTTTTAAAAAGGGAGACGAAATATAGTGTATAAACAGCAACTGTAACAGCACGGGCATAGATCAAGAGTGAAATTGTCTGCCTCTAATAACAAGAAAAAACTCCCAACGCTTATTCAAACCTATACGAAAAAACGAACAGAAACCCATGACACGTAAAGCAAAAGCAAAGAGGCTTCTAAGAAACCTATGAAAAGTCCAACTCGTAGTACACATAAGCCGTGTACTCGTGACCCTCTCCCGAGGCGAAACCCGCAGCCGCCATGTCTGACGTCAACTGGGCATCGTCCTTGGTTACCTTACCCTTCTTGTCACGGGCCATGGCGTTGCCCGCCAGGTACGAGTACTTCTCGTCAAGTACTGAGCGCAACTTCTTGGTGCCCTTGGCAGCTGTAGTCTTGACCAGCGCATGGACATAATCCAATGGCAAACCATATCTCAAAACAGCCTCGACGAAAACGCGCAGTGAAAGGATATGCATCCAAATCATGATTGTCTCACTCCAGCCCGATCTTCCCATGCGCAGAGCCTCACCCCACACTTTGCGCTCCTCCCGGTTCAGTCTCTCCAATTCCTGCTGTTCTTCCTGGCGACCACCCTCAGTGTACTTGTACTGACGAGGGGTGTATTTTTGCTCGCGACACTTGTGAAGGAATTCGGCGCTGTGCTTCTTAAAGGTGACAACTGAGTAGAGGGTGAATTCGTCATCTTCGGCAAGCTGTTTAGAGGAGCGCGGGACAACCATGGGCGCAAGGGTTTCGTAGGTAGAGAGAAACTCCTTTTTAGAGTTGGTGGGGACGGCAATCAGGTGGGTTTCCATATACTCGGAGTCGTGAATGAGAAGTGCGGGGTCGACAATGGGAGCTAGGGACTTGGTCGAGAGGTTACCACTAAGGTGTGTTAGTTAGTGTAACAAACAGGTTGACAGAAAAGACTTACGTTTGGCGTCTTTGAATAGCGGCAAGACTAGTCTTGACAGAGTTGTATTGCTGGAACTTGGCCTTGACGTCGTTGTCGGCAGTCACGAGTTCCTACTCAAGTTAGTTATTATCCCGGCGCATTGAAAAGTTTGGTTGTGTACCTTTTGGAGCATGTCAACAAGCTCACCAATAGGCTTGTCAGCCCGGTATCTCGCCTTGTTCCACAAAAACGAGCTCACGTAGGCGTCAGTTGGCTCTGCGCGGAGGTCAGTATACTATGTTAGACTGTGTGTGTACTTAATTCCAACTCACTATCATTGACAATCTTTTGCTGGTTAATCCGATCCTCATCGCCATCGAGGATATTCTTCAATGAGTCCGTAACCTTGGCGGCGACTGACTGACACATCTGGTCGAGTTTGGAAAGCTCATCGGCCTGCTGCACCAGCGCATCCAGCGTTCCGATCTTAAAGTGCGGGATTGGCAGGGGCAGAACAGTGCCGGCGTCGGTAAGAGACGTCTGCAGTTGGTTGAGAGAGTCATCGGAAGAATCGAAGGCGCCAATGGGCAACGAAAGGAGACTGTAGGTAGTCATGATGTTATGGCGGGGTTTGCGGGATTATGTTGTGGAGGAGTTGGTTAAGTTTTGATATGATTATAGGCGCGAATGGTGATTGTCGCAGATAAGCGTTGAGAGTTTGGTTTGCTTTGCCAAATAAGATAGTGGCGACACTAAAGACAGTACAGCACAGCTGGTGTTTGAAAAACTCTTGATAGAACAAACAAGCTCAACAAGCTATCAAACATCATCACCAATGCGACAACCGCTAACAGGGAGGTCTGAATACTAGCTTAGTAAGCACATTCGGGTCTAACCCTATTCTTTTTATGAGTGGTTACAAGATATGATCCAATTGGTGGTACCAAACGGAACAATTCATACTCAGGCTGATAAAAAGTCCAAGCCTCGTTGATAGCCTTGCATTTTATACATGAGAAGAAGTTCGCGGAATTAAACGGACGGGCTGACGGGCAATCCAAGGGGAATTTTTAAAGTCAGGGTTATTGTTTGATGGAATTGGATTGATCGATTGATTGAAACAAAATAGGGCGGTAATTGGAAGGGTTTGAGTAATATGAGAGAACAGGGCAGATGGATGAAAGTTGGTTTTAAAATGATCTTTTTATTTGGTGGTTTTATTCTTTCTGACGTGAATTGGTTCATAGTAGGTCAGGCTTAAAATCCTGTATTTATTGCTTTGGATTTGACTTGGAACGTCGTTTCTGATTATGCCAACCAGTTTAAATCGTTCGTCGCATGTCAATGACCAAGTAAGGAACATACTTCGCGCTTGTTTAATTCACATGTTCTGTCTTCGATCCAATTTTTGACATATTGGAAAGAACCAACGTCATGTTCGATATCAATCTATCAAGAATCCGTAATCACGCCAAAATCCTAATCCGTCATTCATCCTGCCGTCTAAAAAAATCGGTTTTTTTTCTTAGACCCGTTATAGGGCACAGTGTCTCCAAATACAGAACTAAAAACCTGTCAAACCCCCTGTAAATTGCTGAAATCCCCAATTCACAGCCTTGGGCAAAGTCGCGAACTTTTCGGTTTTATCAATTTTTTAGCTCATTTTCCGATTTTTTGCCTTTTTTTCTTTCTGTTAAAATCTCGATTTTAATTTCTTTCTTCTCCATAAACAACCCATCATATTTTTTTGTCCAAAACAGTCGACGACCCGCGACAACGACGCTAATCACGAGCTCGAAAAAAAAAAGAAAAAGAAATCGGCATCATATTTTCTCTGCTTTTATCGCCAGTTTATTTGGTTATTTTATTTATATCACCTTTTATATTTATCTTTGGTTGAGATCGTTTTGCGGCTCGATCTGAAGTTATCGTTGCCATCAATAACGTCTGTTGTTTGTTGTAGACTGTTAGGCTTTTTTGTTTCTTCCGCGTCGTCGTCGTCGTTGTAGTTGCAGTTGGCGTCACTTGTTCCTTTTTCGGGCTGAAGAGTTCTCGACTTTGCATTTTTTCTATTGATTGTCTGTCGCTGAAATGACGCAACCACAAGGTAAGATAATAGTGATATAGCTGATGATCGTAGATGTCAAGTGTATCTGCATATCGTTGTAACATGTGAGGCAACAGTTGTAAGATATCGCGTAACTCGTGCATGATGCTTAACATGTAGCATATGTTTCTGCTAAACCAGTAGTGCCATTGTGTCATGGCAAAGTCATTGACGTCTCTCCTGTTTTATCCTGTTGCCACCAATTTTAGTATTGTCTTGATTGATTATGCGCCAGAATCTCCAGAATGCTACTAACACATTCTATCATTGCTAGGCTTTTCCACCTTTGTACCTAGAACCGAAGGCAGTAGTAAAGAAACGCGAAAGAGCTATGTCCCGAGTAAACTCCATGGTACGGCAAATGCCGACTTTGGAAACTTTGGTGTCATGAATTTCCGCACCGAGGCGGCATCCACATCGCACTCTAAACCCACGCGCAAACACACAAATGAAAACACGGAATTGGAAGCGCGTCGGACAAGCGAGGGGACTGTCAACGCAGCCAAACAAGCTGCGTTAAAGGACCAGAAGAAAAGGACACAACCACCTAAGAGACCACAAGCCTCAACAGCAGTACCTATGCCAGCTGCAACGGCAAACATGGTTAGCCAGCCCATGAGTGGTCTTGGTGTTCTTGTCGGCAAGGGCAACAACGGCTCGGCTCACCAACAGTCGGCGCAGGCAAGACCGCAGGTTCACCATACTACAGCTGTCTCTGTGCCTATACCACATGCTCATGGACAACCCCCACCGGATATGTACGGTATGCCTGGGGCTGCTGCACCGCCAGCTCAGATGCAGTCACAGTCTTCGGTATCTATGGCATCACGTGTCCATAGGCAAGCGACACGTGAGACACTTTCAGTGACTATAGATCCTGAAGAGACTAAAAATGATCAGGCCCGGGTGATCAAACTGCTTAAGCTGGTTCAGCCCCAGAGCGTTGTCAAGCGGTTGTGTGAACAATTGTTATACTTTGGTGGAGGTCCGATCGACCAAGAACCACCAGAGAATGGCAAATTCCCATCAAGTGCATTTGGAAACGGATCCGGTGATTTGCTTGTCAAGTGGTTGAGTGAGGTCTTCCCCGATGAGGCGTTTACTGCCGCCGATAGCATCCAGCTAGCACCTGATGGTTCGGTGTTACCAGTGAAGAGACCTCGTGGTCGTCCCAAGGGAAGTAAAGGTACAAAGGCCAGGAAGGACAAGGGTATCAAGAAGGGACCAATGCTCAAGAGAAGGCGGGAAGCTCTAGCGGCGGCCGCGGCTAAAGCTGCTGGCGAAGGCGGCAACAAAGATGGGCGCGATGGTGGTGATAGCGGTGAGATGTCTGGCTCTGCTCAAATTAGACACAACATGGGTGAGCCATCAGCGTATGTGCCGATGCAGACGGGCGAGGCAGAAGAAAGCTGGGTGGATGATGAAGAATCTGTGCTTCCTGACAGACGGGCTGCTATGGGCATGCCTGTTACTTCTGCGGCACCTGAAGACTTCGGGATGAGTAGTACCGGTGCTGGTGATCCCGCTAAGCGTCGCGGACGGCCGAAGGGCTCCAGAAATAAGCCAAAGGAAGGGGTTGAGCCTGTTGAGCCTGGGTATGAAGTCGGTTTGGGCGACTCACCGGCGAAGAAGGCCAAGGGCAAAGCCGTTAAGGGTAAAGCTGTTAAACCTGGAAAATCTGACCTACCTGCCGGATCTGCTTCTGTGGCTAATGGCCTCGGGGAAGATTCTAGCATGGCCGAGAGTTCATCGATTCAGGCTACTCCTACTCAGTCCCACTTTGGTCACGCCGTTCCTGCAACTACGCAGATGCAACAGAGTCACATGGTGATGCAGCAGCCTCACATTCAGCAGCAGCAGCAACAACAGCAACAACAACAGCAACAGCAGCAGCAGCAGCAGCAGCAGCAGCAGCAACAACAGACGCAACAGCATCACCAAGCACAACCACAAGTGTCCCAGCAACAGCAACAGCAACAACAACAACAGCAGCAGCAGACTCAACAAGTACAGCAACAGCAACAAACTGGTGGAATGGCCACTACTCTTGGGATCCAGGAGGCCGCGGCAGCCACTAGAAAACGCAAGTCGATGCCATTGCAGCCAGACCAGTACAATGCGACCCAATCGCAAATTGCCGAGACTGACAACAGAGGCATCTGGAGTAACACTCAAGCTTCTCAACAGACTAAGCGGCCTCGAGTTGGGGGTGATACGTCAGCAGCTTCAGTTTGGGGCCCTCAGGATGCTACACAACAACCGCAGCAAACGCAACAACATCACCAACAACAGGCCTCATTGAGTAGTGGGTTTAATAGCTCGGTTGTTCAGCCTTCACAAATGATGCAACAAGGAAGTCCTAACCAGGGAGTTCCTGCGATGCAAACCCCGTTGGGTCAGAGTCACCATGGTCACGATCAGCAGACTCAGGCTCAACAACGGCAGCAACAGGCGACGGCGGGCTATTCTTCTCACATGAACAGAACCCAGGGACACTTGGGTCATGGTCATCAGCAAACTGGCCTGTCTGCTTCCCAAACTCAACAAGCACAGAGCCAAACTCAACAACCGCAACATAGCCAGCACCAAGCCCACCAGCAACAACAACAGCAACAACAACAACACGTTGCGGCTCAACATCCCCATCATGCTTCTCAGCAAACTCAGCAACATGCCAAGGTCTCACAAGCTCAGGTTCAAGCTCAGCAGCAACAAAGACAGATGATGGGTAATAGAATACATCAAATTCAAAGAGCGACTGCTGTCTCGTCCCCGAAGCCTGGTCACACTGTATTGAATCCTGCTGCTTCGTCGCCGTTCATGTCGGGGGCTTCACATCAGTTTGCATCCACCGGAACAGCTCAAGCACAAGCCACTGCACAACTGCCACCACCGCAATCAACAACTTCGTTCCAGTACTCTGCTCAACGACCAGACGCCAATATATTCCCTGGGCAGCCAAATCCCTCACAGGATATATACCGGTATTATAATAGCATGCAACCCTTTGCTGCTACCCAGCAACAGCAACAGCAACAGCAGCAACAGCAACAACAGCAACAGCAGCAACATCAGGTTAGACAACAACAACAACAGCAGCAGCAGCAGCAACAAGGTCACACTGGAATGCCATATATGAACATGCGTCGTATGGCTGGCGGTCAAGGCAATTTGGGCTACGCGTTTGAGAGTAACGATCACGGAGTAGATCAGACAGCGAATATGTACCAGCATATGGGTGGCCGGAGATAAGATGAGATGATGGAAACAACGGAGATCAAGAATGGTGTTTTGATAAATAGATGGTGGTAGTTATGATTTATATGTTTTTGTTTGAATTCACGGTTGATTGGATCTTGTGTTACTTTGAAGTACTTTATTGGGGTTTAGCTTAATCTTGATTGTATATTGAATTTCATCTACGGCGCCGATACAAAACTCTGACCATCAAAGTCTTCTTCACCATAATTCATCCCAACAGTTCGTAACAAGCTTGAAAACGTCTTGAGTATGTCTCCCATCTCACCACCTAATTCACCCAAGCTAGTGAATCTTCCGCCCCCAATAACCATATGTCTCATAGCCAATCCCATAACAACATTCTCTACACGACCAACAAGTTGCCCCAATAACCCGATAAGCATCTCCTCTGTGAATCTTCCACCGCGAGCTCGGTATCTATCAAGTACAGCCGTGTCTAGGGGTTGTAATAGAAATGGTGTCCCGGGAATATGCGTTGACACGGAAGATGATATGGCTTCAAGACGGAGAGTCGCTTTCCATAAATTGAATATGATATCCGGGGCGAAAGGTAACGGATTAGCATGTGCGGTAGGTGATAACGTTAGGTTTCTATGGTGTGTGTAAATCTGGGCTAACGGGCGTTTCGATTCTTTTTGCTCGTTGGCTGGGAGGATTAGCGTGTGGTGGTTTGTACGCGGCAACAAGGCAACCGAATATATCGAGTACAAAGTCTCTGCATTTTCCAAACCCTTGAGTTTACGTTCACCCATTCCTTCAATTGAGTAGCCGATTTTATGAAGAGTTCGTAAGTCAGTAGCGATGCGGACGGCATCCATTAGTTCAGGGTCATCGACGCCAGACTCAACGAGCTCTTCAAGACCACCCTCGGGAATGGGAAGTTTCAGGGGATCCCCGAATAGACGGACTAGACGACCGAATTCCTCGTGGAAGTCGGAGGAGATGGTGATTTGGCCGCCGTCAGCTACACCCGAGACTCGAGCGGCTTTGTTTACCATGGGACCAAAGTAGTCCATACGACGAGTGACGGGGTCTGTTTCAGAGACACAGTCACCGTAGTGGATACCCATTCTGACTGATAACCCACGGAAAATCAGTTGGTCGTCTGCGTAAATTTCTTGACCGGAAGTAGACCCGAGGATTTCAGCGGGCCATGCAACAGTCAACAGTTCTGCTTGAACCGAGAAACACCATAAAAGAGCTGAAGAGGCGGTAGGGAAGGAAACCATGAAGGCGTCACCTTCAGTCTTCACTTCATACCCACCAATCGTGCGTAAAAGCCGTCTCATAACATCGTTATGCAACTTAATACCCGCGCGCATGGCATTCGGATACATTTCCCAAAGGGTAGTAGAATTCTTGATATCCGTAAAGACAATAGCGACCTCCCCAGTGGGCGCGGGAATTTCCGCTCCGAGTCGGGAAACCGTTGAATCAAGGATATCCATATCCTTCTTAACCTTACGAGCACGACGTTGGTATACCTCGGGGACGCCAGACATGTAGCGGGAGACGGATTGTCCTCTAGTGAGCCGTTGCCGTTCTTGTGCCTTTTTGATGTCCGAGACGCGGATCATCATGACCATCAATTTGTCCGTGGCACCATGAGCCATGGCGAGATCACGGAGTTTTTGGGAAGCGAGCATGAGGTCGTAGCTTAGAGAGAGATAAAGATCGGCTACCAGCTTGGCATCGATGTATTCCCATAAGTCGGACGTCGCAATGATCAACACCTCATCACCATCAGCCAGTTGAACTTCTTCGATATGGGGACTGGCCATGACCGCCGGCATCAACTCGTGGTAACCAAACGCTCTGGAAACGCCAATCATATCATTCAGCTTGCCAGATCTCGAAACCCAACCACCTGCCTCCTTGATTCTCTGTCTCTCAGACTCTTCAGCAGGGTCATGCTTCAACGTAAGTGTTCTCGTCCGGTTCTTTCCAAGGAGAACAGCCTGCACGTCACCTACATTGGCAACCCAAAGTGTGTTCCCCTCAATATAAGCAACCGTCGCGGTAGCACCCGACTTGAGATCCTCAGGTGTAAGAACAATTGATGTAGTCGAGGAAGATACTGTAGAAGATGAAGGAGCAGTGGTGCGATGAGCACGAGAATCGGATGTGCTGTTGGCGGCGTTAATCAAGTGGCGGTTGAGTGTTAAGAAAGATCGTCTTAGGGCATCAGCAACTGTGTCACCACGGCGCTTGGCAGTTTGTAGTTCCGTGCTAAGCGTGGGGCCAAAGTTCTCATGTAGATACATAGCAACCTTGGAACCCCCAGTAGACAAAGTCTGACCATCAAACAATCCCAAAAGAAGTTCCGTCTCGTGCCCGTTGAAGCGCGGAATTAACAAGTCCATGGTAGACAGATGCTCCGTTTTACCCAAGGTATCAGCCATTCCATACAAGAACCAGCCAGCCTGCGAAGCAGTAGTTCGCACACGGCGATCCTCGGATTGATCAGGCAATGTGGTAGATCTAAGTGTCACATCCATCAAGCCCAGCACTCTCAAATTAACAAGTCTTCCAAAGCCAGTGACGTCGACTTCCTCGTCCTGAATGGTAACTCTCCCGTTTCCAGCGCCCGTCTTGTCAATGTTCAAAAGCATGTTACCCGACAAATTAAGATACTTCAACCCCGTATTGTAGTTCCAATTCCAATCGTATGGAACGTTACAGACGTTGTATTTCAACAGGTTACTTCCACAGTCGAGATACGTCAGGTTAGTCGCCAGAGAAATATCCGATGGGGGATTCGTAAAGTCGTTTGCGTTAAGGAACAAGACACGTAGAGGGTTCGGTGGTTGGCCACGACTACCTTGTTGTTGTTGTGGTTCCGCCTCAGCAACTTTTTTAGGTTCAAAGTTGGGGAGAGAAAGCGTAGTAAGCTCGTTACCAGACAGGTGGAGTTGAAGTAGACCGTTCCAACGGGAAAGAGCTCGCTTGGACATATCACGGATGACATTGTACGACAAGTTCAGCATCTGCAACTTGGTCAACGGCATCAAAGCCGTAGTCACATCATCATCCAAATTGTTATCAGCCAGGTAAAGAAACCGAAGAGATCCAGAAAAGGTAGTCTGCTGTCTCGCAAGCATGTTCGAATCTTTCCGACTAGACGCAACAGTAGCCAGAGTAGCCTGTGAAGGGTTGCGTGTTGGCACCTTATACGCTCTCAAGGCGCTCTCAGTGTAAGATACTGTTGACCCCTTACGGTCAACAGGGAAACCACTGGGAATCAAAGTAGAAGCCTGACTAGGACGTCTGGATTCATCCATAGCCTCCATCGCAGCAGTGAAATCAGGGAGCATAGGTTTAGGTGGAACAGCAGGGCCGGTAGTAGACGGACCAGCCACTGAACTGCCAGCGGAGACGCTTCCCACGGAATCATCACCGAAAGGCTTAGGAGGCTTGACAATAGCGGAAGGGAACTTCTCCAAGACATTGGAAGAAACGTTCAACTCCTCTAGCGAGTTAGCATACCATAACTCCCCAGGCAGAATCCGCAGGTTATTCGAGTGAACGTCCAGCTTCTTCAATTTAGTCAAGCAACCCAGGGAAGGCGGCAACTCAGAAATCTGGTTACAGGACAATCCCAGCACAACCAGGTTTCTTAAGAATGAAATCTCCGGAGGCAACCGTGACTGCAAGTTTCCATCCATCATGAGATGTTCCAAATTGGGCATGTACATGTAAGACTGCACTATGGTCGTCAACTTAGCATTGCTCAGATTCAAAGTCTTCAAAGTCGGCACCGGGCTCGTCAACTCAAACTCAGTCAACGGGTTAGAATTCAACCGCAACTTCCGTAACGCCGGGAAACTACCCTTGAACCTTGAGATCTCATTGTGATCGGCCGAGAAAGCTTCTAAACGTGGTAACTGCGCAATGACGTCGATGTTGTCCAGGGAGTTATATTTACAATCGAACTCGGTGAGATTTTCCATTTCGCGGAAGGTATCTGGGAGGGCATTTCCGAGTTTGTTGTTGGTAATGTAGAAGCGAAGAAGTTTCTTAAGTTGGCCAATTTCAGAAGGAATTGCGCTGATGGCGTTGAAACTCATATCGAGACTTGAAAGATTTCTCAGCTCGCAGATGAAAGTAGGGAACTCGGTGAGCATGTTGGAAGAAAGATTCAGGTATCTCAAAGACCCGAAACGTCCAAGATACGCAGGTAATGAAGTTAGTCTGTTATTGGCGAGATTAAGGTTCATTAACTCGCGGATATTCTCCAAACTGGGACTATCGATAGACTCGACAAAGTTGTTTGCCGCATCAAGACTGGTGAGACGTTGGGCGTAGCCGAAACTGACGGGTAATTGAACGGCATCATTGTTGTTGTACTTGATCTCTCTCAAATTCCGACACTCCTTGAGAAATTCCTTGGAGATCTCAAGAGATAAGTTGCGGGATAAATTCAACGACAGGACATCCTCAGTGCGCTTGAGCAATGGGAACGGAATAGAAAGCAAATTCCGTCCAGACAAATCAATATGAGCTGGCTTCGGAATGCGCATGAAATGGGGGTCCATGGCAGTCTTACTCAACAGCGGCTCCTTCTTGGAAAGGAACATGAAACGACACAGATATGAGTTATCCTCCCGTCCAAGATCGGATAACCTGTCAGGCTCGGTATATCCAACCTGCTCAAGTAACTTCTTCTGCAACTCCAACGGGCGCTCATGTCTTTTCAGGACACGCAGGAGGTTGTGCGTCTTGAGAACAACCTCGTAGTTATCGGCGTTCTCTGTTCCGTGTTCCTTCTTTAGTCGTTGAAGAATGACATCATGAACCGTCGCAGTCAAGGACATGGAGAGCGTTGCAAAAGTCCCATTGGCGCGGAATAACCGAATGTAATGCGCAGGCGATTTGTTTCCTTCGGCCCGCAGATTAACACCCATGGCACTTGTCGCATCGTCCATGTCAGGAGGAGGAGCATCTCCTTCATTCCGTTGCACCCACCATCCAGAAGGTGGGTTCCAAGACGTTCCGTCTACAGAGCTGATAGACCCGTTTGTAGGACGTCTTAGAGACTCTGCCTTGCCGTGGACTGGCAATGTCTCGCTCCTGGGCATGGTTGTTACGCCACTCAGATCGTGTAGATTTTTATCCAGAAAGTACTCGGTACCTATGACCCCTTGTCTTTGGGGATCTAACGGGCCAATTGACTCGTCATCGTAGGTCTGCGCAGTCCGTGGTCTCCGCCCGAAAGACAACTTATTCCCCAATGTAGGGTTCTGTTGGGAACTCCCCTGTCGACTCGCATCAAAGACATCTGGGTTTGAGAAAACAGAGCTGCTCCCTGCCGCCGAGGGGTGATAATAACTCGACGCATACCCCGGCGAGGTCTGAGGCTTCGAAAAGTCCTGTTTAGAAGACTTATGCGTCATTGGCCTGTTAGAAGCCGACGTATGCAAACGATGCGGCGTAGATTCCTTGCTACTCGAGTCTTCTTTCCGTCCTCTATGGAAAACCCTCGCAAAGATTCTCTTGCTACTTGAGCTTGATTGCGGTGTACTAGTTGCGCCACCACCATTTCCATTATTCGGCGAATTCGGACCATCTTTGCCAAACATCAAACTAGCCGCGGGACTCTGCGCGCGGCTCTTGGACGAGTTACTATACAACGTGGCTGCGGAACCGCCCCGGTCTCTCGCGACTCGTCCGCGGGCCGTCGGCGCAGCCTGAGACGCCATTGGGTCGTCACGACTAGTTGTTGGACGGAGGGCCCGTGGATCGTCGTTGCTGCGGTTGTGGCGGTGGCCTTGGTTGGTGGATTTGCTGGATGCGGTTGTCTTGGGGGGAAGTTGGACTACGCCTTCGGACATGAAGCGTTCGCGATCTGACGGGGGGAGAGCATCGCGGACCATGACGTCACGAACGGGAGCTTCGCCATATCGGGCGATATCCTGGGTTTTGTTAGTACTAGGCTGCCATTATCCTTTGTGGTGTACATACCTCTGAATCTTGATATAAGAAAGGTACAACATCTGGTCTCGCCGGCACTGGTGTTCTCGGTCTCGAGCTTGAGGGAGAAACATCTCTAGTATGATCCGTCGCATTCGAGTGATGTCTTTCTCTATTCAACCGCGTATGACTGAAACTTCTTGAACGCCCTTGTGGTCCTGTGCCAACTGCCGGTGAATCTCTACCAGGGAATTCTTCACCCAAGAATCTCTGCAAATCCTTCTTCATGTCTTTCCTCTTGGCGCTTCCTCTTGTCATTGCTGACCCGTGGCTACTAGCTGTGTTGATACTGGTGGCGGATTGGCGACGGCCATGGTGATAATCTGCCTCACCATATTCATCATGAAGACCCGTCCGGCTGCCAGAACCAATGGATAGTTGATCTGCGCGTATCGAAGTGCGAAGACCACCACCACCAGGAGACATTTGCGAAGATATAGAAAGGTTGTCGCTCGAGTCGTTGTTATAGAAAGTGGTAGTAGCCAGGCCATTCCCATAGTGTGATCCATGATGCGAACCATGAAGCGACCCGTTAGTCGACCCCGCTGGGCCGCTATTTCCACTATTCGACGACATCCACGGGGGATTCTGCGCGTGACCGGGCACAGCGGTAGGCGGGTTATGTTGGATTTCGGGGATGCGCGGGATAGATGTTGCGCTGGTCTGGTTGAACTTTGTACCGATGGCGTCGAGCTTTCCAAGTTGTTCGCGGAAGGCGGCAAGTTCACTGAAGCGATAGGATTCCCGTTTCGAGAACTGGTGTGCTGGTGCGGGAAGTGTATGGAGAGCGGCGATTTGCTCCGGAGATTGTGTTAGGTTATTCGGGCCAGCTGAAGTAGGCGATATTTGTTGATCGTCGTTGGCGGCGTTTGTGTGAGTGAATGAAGCACTGTAGCAAGAATGGGGTTAGCGGAGATAATTGAGTGGAGCTTGAAATGACATCAGCTCTACTAAGAGAACGGCCCTATTGAGGAACAATCTTGTCGCAAATTATAGTGAGGGAAGATAGCTTAGTCGGTGGCGAATTGCGGGTTTTTACAAGACATGGTCGTCCAAGACAAGCGTGGAAAGAACATGGAAGATTGGTGGCAGTTGTAAGGGAGAAACGTCGTTACTCGGGATTTTGGTGGAGCGAGAAAGGTAGGGACGAGTGGACTTCCAATTCAATCGGGCGGGCAAGTGGTGGGCAATTGCTGGCTTGCAAATTGGCTGGTTAACTGGCTCGTTGACTGGCTAGCTGACTGGCCTGTCAAGTGTGACGATGACCATCCACGGCTATGCCTGTCTACCGAAGAACCAGCAATGGCTGAGACAGCAATCCATTCAAGCGCCATGAAGCAGGTATTGTCATCCTGTACAAAGGGGGGGGCTCATCTGTGCAATGGGGTGGCGCATCTCTTTTCAGATTCCATCGGTGGTACTCGGGCCGGAATGCAGTATGTATGGTATCGGGATTCTTACTGGTTTGTAATTAGCCTGGTTGGCGGTTGTCTCCGCGCGCTCGCGGCTTGTCTAACGGTTGAAGTGGACGACTTGGTACTATCGGTGCCCGAGGAGTCGATGGTAGCGGTACTGATGCGCGCGTGATGCGACTCTGGTTTATCGTAACGGGACATTTTTGGCGATGACGACAGGGAGGAAGTTGAAGGGCTAGTTAGGGAGACATTGGTTGATGTAAAGTGTATAGTCTAAATTGTTCGTATTGTCGTTGATGTCGTCGTCGTCGTCGTTGTCGTCGAGTATATAAAAAGTGTCGAGTAATTAATTGCGCGTGGGGATAAGTTGACGAAGTTGAGTAAACGATAACCTGAACTGACTTGGTTTTGCGCTTCTTTGAACCAGATCAGATGAATGATCAAGCTGTGGCTTAAGGGGTGTTCTGTCTTTTGATTGTCTATATTCTATATGTCTGACTGGTATGTAATCGAATCGAAGACAAAACAAAGATATAAAAAACGAGGCTGTAATATGGAATACACTCAAACTAGATCTATATATGTAGGTATACAAAGAGTATCAAATCCCAAAAAAGCCAGAATACCAAACACTCGGCCGTCTATTTGGTTCTTCTTTTACATCAAAGCTCTATGTACGTCTGTCTGTATGTATGGACCAACTACTACTTACCCGTACCCGTACGTCAATTCAATCCGTCCTGTCCAAGGATCCCTCTAAAAGGCACCAACACCGGCATTCTGCAATCCATCAAAGCCAAAGCTCCTTTGGTCTCCTGTCTTCTCATCTTCGCCTCTTGATTCAATGCACAAACAGCTAAAACTCGCCACTATAATAAGCTGAAACGAAGTCTCTTCCCACTTCTATTACACTTTTGTTACGGTTCTACGTGTCAAACACTAGATAGTCTTTGATTAGTCGCTAATTGTCCATCTTTAGTTGTGAATTACCCCGTGATTCAGGCCTCTCTTCCGTTCATATTCATCGCTTATCTAATCTGTGACATATATAACCCTAATATATAATAGGGTAATCGTAACCAGATCAATGTGATATATTCCGCGTCCCTTGCATACCACCACAATCCTCTTCCGTTGATTCCGCCGTATCGGGTTTTTTCCTTTTCCCTTTGTTGATCAAATAGTTCTTTGTCGAACCTATGTGTCTAGATTCCAGACTGACCGGAAACAACCTCATCATTCGACCTGAAATTCCACAACTAGCTGTTGTCAACACCACGCTATGAATTTTAACCGAGAGCATCCGTGCCGAATGTTACTGACAAATATACCAAAATGAAGTATTTGCCCGGATACATGCGAACGTAAAGTGGCGGCCTAGGCGGACGGGCATTGCAACAAACAGCCTTGAGCCTTGACTTAGCCTCAATTTTGGTGATCCGGCCGAGATGCATGGGTGATTCTCGCCTTGTGTTGAACCCTATGCGAGTCCGGAGGCCTGGGGATAATTTGCGTGATATTGTGGGAGCTTCCTTTCGTATTTTGAGTAGTAGTATTTGTGCAAGTTTGCTGTTGCTAGTGACACCGCTGGTTTGGTTATTAATCACGTGGCAGCCCTATAATATGTGTAGGTGTATTACTTCGAGTCAAGCAAACCACATTAAGCAAGCTAGTATCTGTACGAGATGTGGGCAAACTTACGATGCATGACAATTGATAGATTGTCACATGTTTGACACAAATTGTGACAAGAGTGGTCTTTGGCTATAGAAGTAGAGATTAGTTGATATTCATCAGGTAGCAACAAGACCTGACCTTAAACTCGAGGCCTCTGATATGATGGGCCGCTATGTGGGCTAAATTTGGAAGGAGTTTGCCCTCACTTGAAGACAACATGATATAAATAAAGCCAAAAAGGGTCAAAGTGTCGACTAATATATCATAATGTGGTCTCAAGATTCGTATGTATAGTGATCACTACTGAGGGACCTAGTCACAAAAGTACCTCTATAAAACGCCACCTCCATCTTCAGGGGAAACTCATAGACATAGACATAACTGGCTTTGTAATCAGACTGAAGTGAAATTAACCTTGGCCATAGAGAATCAGGTACCTTTAAAGTTTCACTCGACATTACCATGATGAGATCTGGATGGAGGTTCCCGGAGAACCGAGGTTACAAGCGGGCCATTTAAACATGAGAGCTGGTGTCCAAGACATGATGTTCGACACTGTGAATACAGAAATGTAAAGGCTGGGTTTAAAGTAGCTAGTATCGTGAGCCGTCAGACAAGCACTCTTTAGAGGTTGCGGTCACAACGTTATCTTGAGTCTCCACTGTACCCCACACCAACATGTAGTAATAACTCCAAACGAACAAAAACCAAATCAACAAAATGCTATACCAACCTGAAGACCAACAACCAGTAATTCCATCCAGATATTACCCAAAAAGGCAACCCCATCACGTGCTGACCGACTACAGTCCACCCAACCATATGTGGTGACGTCACTTTCTTCGCCAAACCCAAATCACGTCAATTTGGGGTGACATTGACGCAGAACCTGCATATTTGGATTTTCCCAAAATCAAAAGTCTGTTTTCAAAATTTGGGGGAATTCTGATCATCGTTGGATGTAGGCTGTTTGCTGGATATGGAAGGGGGGCAATTTCCCCGCCTGGTTGTATGCAGGAAGGATGGTCGGATTTGATGTTGTGGAGAGAGATTCTCCGGTAATTTCTCCGTGACGACTTGGGAGTATAAACATGGGAGAATTTACTTTAGATACAATTGGAATCAACGTTGTTTTCTTTTCTATTCATTGAAACTAATCAGATACTCAGTCGTTGTGAAAATGGCTCCTAAAAATGCACCATCATGGTGGAAAGAAAGTAGCGTGTACCAGATCTACCCCGCTTCATTCAAAGACAGTACCGGCAATGGAACTGGTGACCTCCGCGGTATAATTTCTAAAGTCGAGTATATTCATAAGCTCGGAATCGACATTGTCTGGCTATCTCCGATTTTCAAAAGTCCGCAGGTTGACATGGTATGTTTTATCCTGACATTGTCAGATTTGACGCTAACAACAACAGGGCTATGACATCTCCGACTATGAAACTATCGATGAACGATACGGAACTGTTGAAGATGTCTTGGTTTTGAGAGATGAGCTTCATAAACGAGGCATGAAGCTTGTGCTAGACCTAGTAGTGAACCACACAAGCGACCAACATGAATGGTTCAAGTCGGCTATAAGCTCCAAAGACAGTCCATACCGTGATTGGTACATCTGGCGGAAGCCCCGGTATGACGCCAATGGAAATCGGCAACCACCCAACAATTGGATTTCTCACTTCCAAGGTACCATTCCTCATCTCTCCATTGTAACATAAACTAACAAACTCAGGACCCGCCTGGAAATATGACGAGGCCTCTGACGAATACTATCTGCACCTATTCTGTCCTGAACAGCCCGATCTCAACTGGGAGAACCCCGCCGTTCGGGATGCAGTGCACGGGATCATGCGCTTTTGGTTATCCCGTGGCATTGACGGGTTCCGAATGGATGTGATCAATTTCATTTCTAAGCCGGCCGGATTACCAGATAGCACGGGCACTGAAGTCCCCAGAGGCTCTCACCTCTACAGTGCCGGTCCTAGACTCCACGAGTATCTAAAAGGCCTAGGTGACATTCTCAAGGAATACGATGCTTTCAGCGTTGGTGAGATGCCCTGTGTAGATGACACCAACGAGATCATCAAGAGCGTAGCCGGTGACCGAGGCGAACTTTCAATGATTTTCCACTTTGAATTCGTCGGCGCAATGGACTATGGACCTCTTGGTAAATTCAGTCCTCGGGTTTGGTCACTTGCTGAGTTCCACAAGTTAATTACAAAGTGGCAACGGTTCATGTATGATAATGATGGGTGGAATGCCCTGTATCTAGAGAACCACGATCAGCCGAGGACAGTCTCCAGATTCGTTCAGTCGACGCCTGAGACTCAGTTTGTCGCAAGTAAGATGTTTGCGGGGTTGATGACATTACAAGCGGGAACTCCGTTTATCTACCAAGGACAGGAAATTGGGATGTCGAATGTGCCTAAGGATTGGCCCATGTCGGAGTATAAAGATGTTGATTGTCTCAACCATTGGAAGTAAGTTGGCCTTCCATTTCTACACTAACCGATACTAACAAAATTAGTCTCCACAAGGATGTTGTTGGTGAAGATGTCAACCTTCTTCTCGAACAATACCAACTTAAATCTCGCGATAACGCCCGGACACCCATGCAATGGGATGACTCCCCCACCGCCGGCTTCTCGCCCGCCAACGCTACATCTCCACCTTGGATGCGGGTGAACGACAACTACCACACTGTCAACGCCGCATCACAGGTAGATGACCCTGACTCTGCGTATAACTTCTGGGCTGCTACTCTCGCATTGAGAAAGAGGATGAAGGAGGTTTTCGTCTATGGTGACTATCAACCTATAGATGACGAAAACGAAGAGGTTCTAGCTTACGAGAGAGTTTCGGTAGATGGTAAGAAGGTCGCTGTTGTTTGCAACTTTAAGGCTGGAGAGGTTGAATGGGGATATGGAGGGTTAGCTGGCGTATCGGAGGTTCTTTTGACGAGTTATAAGCGGGACTTGGAATTCTTCAAGAAGGATAAGGTTACGTTGGCACCTTATGAAATCGTAGTTCTTACTATCTAGATCGTATACTCATCAATCATCATCACTATCTTCAAATGCGTCCATCCCAAATGCTGTTGGGGAATTTGACCTCTGAATG
Source organism: Huntiella moniliformis (assembly GCA_000712465.1). Lineage (NCBI taxonomy): Eukaryota > Fungi > Ascomycota > Sordariomycetes > Microascales > Ceratocystidaceae > Huntiella > Huntiella moniliformis. The sequence continues at coordinate 71,708 of JMSH01000073.1, forward strand.
CCCTTTTCTTTTTCTTCTTCTTCCTCTTCTTCTCCGTCGTCGTCGTCGTCATCGTCCTCCTCTTCACTTTCAGAATCGGCACCATCTTCTCTCACATGACATATACTCTCATCAACCTCCTGTCCCAGCGCATCACCAATCCACCTCGTCTCTTCCAAAATCTCTTCAGCCCGTCCCTTCTTAACCTTCAAATCCTCCATAATCAACCTCACAATTGCCTCAGGCACCAAAACCTGCTCAGTAAAAAACATCCATCCTCTCCCCGAAACAACTTCATCAGTCAAAGCCCGCGCCTGGATCACCTTGCCTAGATGCGTGTATACAGCCGACTGAATGACTAACATCCCGCGAATCCCGTAGTAGCCTAGAGATGACCGGACATGTGTGATGTTTTTGTTTGCGCCGGTGGCGATATCCTGGGCTATTTTCTGGCGAAAGATGGATGATGTGGCGCCCGTGAGAACTTTTTCTAGTTGCGGGGATAACCGGTTGACACGCGCGGAGAGACCAGACCAGTTAATCTCCGGGAGGTGGAGATTCTCCCAGGCTTCCTCTGCATCTTCCTTGGTGTGGGTTTCGCAGAAATCTAGGACTTGTCTGGTTGATAGGTGGCCACTGGTAGCGAATCTCTTGAGGCGGACTACCGTGACGGGTTTCTTGCAGTGGGGACAGTCAACCTTTCCATCTATGGCATCTCTCGTCATCTGTTCTAAGGACCCGACACTTTCGGGGAGTCTTGTATCGCTTGTCATTTCTGTCTTCCATTCACGGACTTGTGTTGACATGCTTCCCAGGTTAAAGCTCCCGTCTAGTAAGTCCTCGCCACCAAATGTGAGTTGCATGGGCTTCATCTCCGGTGAGAGGTATCCATCAGAATAAGCTCTCTCCTCTTGTGAGGCCGCTGGGGTAAAATTGACCTTGCTCTTTTCCTTTTTTGGGGCCTTTTCCCTCTCCTTTCGTCGCTTCTCGGTTCTTTGGGCCTTCTCCCTTTCTTTGAGTGAGAAGGTTCTTACGAACTTTCTGGTCTTTCTTTCTGGCGCTTGTATAGTTGTAGGATCCGGTTTTGATTCTTGTTCCGATTCCGACTCTGATTCCGACTCTGACTTTTGCTTTTGCTTTGACTCTGACTTTGACTCTGATTGTTGTTCAGGCTTGAGTATCTTCTCAATTTCCGATTCCGACCCCAACTCCGATAACTCAGATTCCGAATCCGATTCTGGAGATACATCCTTGGGCTTCTTCCGTTCCGGAATCGCCTCCGGGACATGAAGAATGCCAGACCGGCTCCCAGAACCTTTCTCCTTACTCTTCTTAGAAGACTTCTTGGAAATAGCCGCACTTGAAAGATCTGGGAAGTCGTCATCCGAGGGGATAAACAGTTTGTTTGTCTGGGTAGGGGACTTTAGTGCCTTGGGGAGTTTTGCCTTAAGACGAAGTTTCCGGGGAGTAGCCTCTACTTCGTCCGGGATGAATAGTTTGTTTTGGGGAGTTGGTGATACTGGTGGTGATGCGTCCTTTGCTGGCTTGGATTTGAGGCGGAGTTTCTGTGGGGTGGCCTCTATTTCGTTAGGAATGAATAGGGGGCCTTTTGATGGTGGTGCTGGATGTAGGTTAGTATATGGAATGATAATATCTGTACTGGTGTACTCACATGGTGGATCCGTTTCTTGCGATGATTTGTAGCTGGGAACTCTTCCAAGTCTCCCAGATGCTGATCTTTTCAGTCCGTCTCGTTTTCCCTTTCCCGACTTCTTCTCTTTTTCCTTCTCCTTCTCCTTCCCCACATGGTCCGTCGTCTTCTCGCTCTTTGTGAACTTAGTCCTCTTAATATCCGCCATTCTCCCTCTTTCATCGTCACTGTTATCTAACTCGTCATCACTATCAACCCTAGACCTCTTAGCCTGTTGTGATCCCGACCCTTTTTTTTCTGAGGCCGTAGGCTTATGTTCGGCCAATTTCTTCTTCAATCCCCTCGCAGACCTGCTTGACGCGATCGCCGAAAGATCCGGTACATCCAAGTCATCATCCAAACTCAAAGCGCGGATCGCCGCTTTAGCCGCGACCCGGGACATAATATGTTGAGGCGTGGATCAACCCGTCAAAACTAAAAAGAAAAAATACCAAACGTAAATAGCCTGCGTGAATGGTGATGAAAAGCACCCCAAAAAGCGTAAAATGTGAAATGAGAATTTTCCAAATCTTGTGAATTTCCCTGATGGGTCTTTTCTACTTAAGGAAACTTCCTCTTTTGGCTTGTGACGCGTTTATGAACGACGGTGCGGTGGGTTTGCGTAAAATGTGACAATTAGACTTTTTAGAATGTGTCAATATTTGGATTGCGATTGTAGATTTTGTAAAGCGACAAGCGGCGCGATTCCGTTAGAAAGAGGATGTGGTAGAAGTGGAAAAGGCACGTGGTGTTATGTACGTGAATTTATGCAAGGGACAAATAGTTGTCATGTAGTCGGCAAACTTTGGGTATATGTATAGTTCTTGATTGGCTCATATGAGAAACTCGTGAGTGGTTTATAACTGGTTTTGGCAAAGTTTATAGTAGGAGGAATCTATGGAGCAGGTGACATCATCGAGGTCTATCGCGGGTTACGGACCCTAGCAGCCGAGAAACGCCGGAAGAACGCTCAAAAGGTCGAGCAATGCTGTCAGTAACCGGCAGATTAGAAAACCCTCTTGGCCATCACATCATATGAATTCTCGCAGCTCTGTCCTTCCATTTATCAACCATCATCACCTCCATACATCCTCAAAGTTGTCATTTGTTTACTTATAACCCTAATACACACTCCCAGCCGCGCCCCTGAACCCTCTAATCCTACAGCGTTGGGCCTGTAGCTTAGGTATCTTGACAGCTTCAGGGTTGTTCAAGCTACCCCTCTCATCTTGATATTGCCAATTGCTTTCACAAACGGACTCTATTCCCGTCAAAATGGACACGATAGCATTGAACAACCGCAAGTATGCGGCTCTCCCAGATTTAGTATGTCCCAGCCCACGGAACAAGTCAATTAGCCGTTCTCCCTGTTCCGCTGAAGCCCCCCCGCTAACTATGACATCAGGACTCCGCCCCCGACATCTACGAGACTCCGGCTCTAACCGAGGATAACTCCACCGCTCCGGTATGTTGGATTGCCTCCAACACTAGCAGCCAGCACTGACCAATAACAAAGGCTTCTACACTCCGCACACACTCCGATCTCGACTTTGAAGATGACCTCGACGACAACGATACCGGCATCTCCCACTCACGTCTGCGCATCCAAGAGGCCCGTTCCCGCTTTGGCCCTGCGGGTGTCGATGCTACGGGTGTAGACTTCTCAGACCGTGTAGATACCAAGCGCAAGTCTTATATCACAAGTAGCCGGCGGAGAGGTGGTCACCGTAGAGACTCGGATGTGGGAACCGAAAATGGAGATGAGACTCTTGAAAGAATGATTGTGAGGTTGAAAAGAGAAGTAGAGGAGGCAAAGGAACTGTACGGAAAGAAACTTGAGGAAAAAGGAGGAGAAGGCGACGAGGAAGAGCAACTGGAGAGTCTCGGTCTCGTACTTGATGCTCTTTCGAGACCGGCCGGTGTCAGTGCAGCACCCAAAGACGTTCCATCCTCAGACCCAGAAGCCACTCCGGCCGACACAACCACGACTCTTCCTCCATCTACCAACGCAACCTACAGTGTAACCTACGCCCCAAGCTACGAACAAACCCACGCCCTCGCCAAAGTTTCCGAATTCGATGCCCGTCTACAATCCCTCGAAGCCACTCTCGGTGCCAACGCCTCCATCGGTCTCGACCTCGACGCCAACGGTATGCCCCGCGCCGTCATCCCAACTCTTGACGTCCTCCAACGCCAAGTCGCAACCCTCACACAAGCTTCAACCGCCACCCTCGATACCATCAGTAGACGAGTTCGGACGTTAGCCGCCGAGACGGAAATGCTGACTAAGGCGAGACGGGAAGCGAAAGAGGCTGATTTGACGACGTTGGATCCAGGGAATGTTGACGAGAAGGTCAGTACTGAGGCTGAGGCTAAGGTGAATGCACTTTATGGAACTTTGGCTACAATTGAGTCATTGGCGCCTATTCTCCCTCCGTTGCTTGATAGACTGCGGTCTCTTCGGACGATCCATGCGGATGCGGCTAATGCGGCGGAGGTCCTTGGACGTATTGAAAAGCAGCAGGCCGATATGGCGGCGGAATTGAAGCAGTGGAGGGAAGGTCTGACTACAATTGAGGGGGCCATTAAGACAGGGACGGAGACGATGCAGGGAAACACACAGGTCATGGAAACTTGGGTTAAGGACCTGGAGGGGCGCATTGCCAAGTTTGAGATTTAACCAGTCATGACGTGATGAATTGTTTTTCTTTCGGCGAGCCGCGTATATTTAGACTGTAGCATTTAATGGGTAATATGTAGGCTACAACATCATACGCCTCCCTTTAACACTCATTTCATCATATTCTGCCGTCGTCCAAATTGCACTTGCCAAACATTTGAAGAATTGAAAATCCCGCTGACTAATCACTCCACTAAAAGTCGAAGCCATTGTTGCCCCACTTACAGCGCCACAGGTGTGGCGCCCAGGGCTACAAAACACACCAAAACGGCCAAACTGCACTAAAAATTAATTTTGCACCTGTCTCTGTGTGGAAGGAATATGATAGGCTCTAAACGATGCGCCGGGGGGGCCTCCACCATAGCGGATCCTGGTAGTTTACAGAAGGCCGTGTAGTCGTAGTTAGCAGTTGGGGCTTCTTTCCCCTTCCCCCCTCCCTCTTGCTCGAATTTTGTCAGAAAATAACGAATTTCGATTTTTTCCTGTTTCTCTTTTTCTCCCCCTCCCCCATTTTTTTCTAAAATCACCATTCAAATTCGATCACAATGGAGTCCGCCAAGGTTCCCGTCAAGCTCGTCAAGGTCACCAAGGTTCTGGGCCGCACTGGTATGCTGCTGCTGTTGTTGGATGGGGTCGGTTTCGGGTGAATTTGAATTGGGAAGCGATTTCGTGGATTTGAGGATTGAGAGATGGGAGAATTTTGATGGGATGGTGGGGTGTATGTATGGCTTTGAGCCTACGGATGTGTTAGGGTGGTTTTGGGGACGAACGACTGGAGGACTCGACATCTCTCATTTCTCTTGACCCACGAGTCGCTGAACATATCGATATCTCGAACCGACTACGATTATAGAGCCATTGTTTACTAACTATGGCTTTTTCCCGCCCAGGTTCCCGTGGTGGTGTCACCCAGGTTCGCGTTGAGTTCATGGATGACCAGTCCCGTTCCATCATCCGTAACGTCAAGGGTCCCGGTACGAAATTCCTCCAGAAAGTCGAGATGGATAGGTTCTTGGTTATGACGAAACGAGGGTGTCATTCTGCCGGATTGGTTTCCCGCTCACCACCCACCTCGTCAACAACCAAAGCCTGAAATCTTCACATATTATCTCCTACAGAACCTAGCTAACCATATATCTTCCTTCATCATAGTCCGTGAGAACGACATCCTCTGCCTCCTCGAGTCCGAGCGTGAGGCTAGACGGTTGCGGTAAATCCGCCGCGAAAGCGGTGCCATCTCCCTCGTCTTTCCTCCAAATACCTCTTTGCCAGCGGGCTCTGCAGGTCTGATTTCTCTGTTGTCGTTTTGTTTGGGAGTTGGGGTTAGCGGTGTTTTGGGGGACTTGACGAGGAGGTGAAAAAGGAAGAAAAATAAAAGCAATCAAAGGATAGAAATTGTTTTATTTTTGAAGCCTCAATGTTGTTTTTGTACCGGTGATTTTGAATCCAGTTAATTGATGATCTCTTACATGTTATTTCGTCATCTATGTGTCTTGTCAACGTTAAAATTCCACTGTTGTGTAACATGATATCACAGCCCCTTGGAAGATGAAACCCCAAGTAACCCCACCCCACCAATCACGTGTCAAAAAAACTTTGTCGCGCCTCTATAAAACCCGTGTAGAACCTCCCAACTTTGACGATTCATTTTCTCTTCTTCACTATGGCTCAATGTAAGTATTCTCCTCTATACACACACTACCTGGTAATGTTGGCGTGATGACCGATTATTTGCTACTCCTGATACATGATGTATTTTAATTATCACCAAGATCTCTGACCCAACACACCTATTCACCTATTCCCAAAGACGTTGTCGAGTTTCGTGAACTAACAACTTCAAGCCCAACAGGATTCTCTCGTCCAAGACACCTTTACGGTTTTGTTCTTTGCTGGGGCGGCGGATTATGTAGGGACGGATTCAATTGTTATGGAGGCCCCTTTGGGTGTTGATGACTTGTATAAACGGTTAGAAGGCTTGTATCCGGGTTTTGAGAAGGCTATACTGGGGAGTTGCAGGGTTTCTGTTAACTTTGAGTATGTCGACTTGGACAGTGGACGAGTTCTTGTTAAAGGGGATGAAGTTGCGGTTATGCCGCCTGTTAGTTCGGGATGATTTATGAGTGTGATTTGATGAAATATCATGTACCTATTCTAATGTATTTGTTCTGCTACATATGCTTTGTTGTACTCGTGATCGAATGTATGTACATGTGAGGCCATTGATTCTTTCCTTGGGTCATTTGTCCCTTACAAGTCTCCTTCGTCCTCCTCGAAGTCTTTATCAAATTACCCCAAGACTGATCCCGAGAAGCTACTTCTTCAAGTCTATCTGCCCAAACATACTATTCTACCAAGACCATATTAAGTTCAACTTCCGTGATGACGTCTTTGGGGGTTTCAATGATGGTTAATTCGTTAGACGATCCTAGCGAGGCATTGTCAAATGGGGTTGAATCGTAATCCAAGGGAAGAAGGTTCAATAGAAGCTCATTTACAATGGTTAACTCTGCTTCCGGAGCCAGCGTATTTGACATGAAGTACATGTGGTTGTCTCTTTCAAATCCAGTGGATAGCAGGGTGATAGTTAGGCCTCTGTCAGGTGTGAGACCGTGATTTCATTCACGCGCGAAGTTTTCTGAAGAGTCGCCTGATGAGTGGCCATAGTCACTGCATGTCAGGACCCAATATATCCTATCACGATTTATACTCTCAGAGTCATAAAACCTACATACCCGTTCGCCAAATGACGTCCAAGTCAACTTTCAACGTGGTGACAATTATAAGACATATGTATTATTAACCCTGTATTACCGGATTTGGTACAAGTATCAAGTACCAATTCATCCTTCTATCCAAACTTGTGCCCAACCTTTTGTCAAGACTATGGTGTACCGAAACACACATCCACCGCTTTCTTTTGACATCTGTCCAGTCCATTCCCTCACGATACAATGCCGGCCTAGCACTACTCCACTCGCATGGCAGTCCTTCTCTAGTCACCCTTTGACAACCAAACGCATGTTGTCTTCTTCCTCCCTCATCATCTTACAGATTCTCCGACCTCCAGACATGAATAAAGTTCGCCATCTGCACCATCTTCCCTGTCCTACCAGCAAAATCAAACTCCTCAATCTTAGTCAAGTCCGCACACATCTCCTCATCCGCCGCCACCTCCAAGTACACATTCATTCCCTTGCAAACCATCTTGTATTCCTCCTTCAAGTCTTCCCCTTTCTCCGCAGAAGCCATCTTCATCCATGCGGCCTCCGCTTTCCATAGAATGTTCATGTAGTAATCCCTAGCCATACTCCGTACTTGTTCCCGTGTATGTTTTTCCTCCACAAGCAGCTGCTTCTCGAGGAATTCTTTGCAAACTGGTGCCACAATTTCATGTTCCGGGTTATCGAGGAAACTAGCGTCGAGTGTTTTGGTAAGGTCGACATTGAGAGAAGTGTGCACAATATCCCCCGCCAAGTTTTCCAAATTCCAATCAGGCTCTGTTTTCGGGATCGATGCAGTCTGGTTGTCTTCTTCGTAGCCAGTGATGGTGTCGGGTTCTTTCTCATCCTGGGGCGAGATATAGGGAGCCTTCATACCCTCAGGTGACTCTCCGCTCATGGGGGATTCCTGGGAAGACACACCGTCATAAACAGACAGGGGGCTTGGCTGCACACTCTCGGACGAGCTGCTGTCACCGCTAGAATGTGTTTCCCCCATATTAAGAGTAAAAGCTTCGTAAAGGTTGTTGAAAAGGATGTGCTGCACGGGGAGCTTCTCCCTTCTTCGGCCGATGTTTCCTAGTAGCAGCTTTTATCGAGTGCGTCTGGTCGAGTGTTCAGTGTTGAATAGCAAGTAAAGATCGAAGTGGTTGAGAAGATAAAGACCCAATTGGTATCAAGCTGAACGATGTATAGCTTATTGATGGAATCGATGGTAAATCGATGAAGAGAAAGAAAGAAAAAAGGAAGAGGAAAGAATCAAGAATCCCCAATGTTTTCTTAAGCCCTCCATAACTTCCCCTCTCATAGGTAACTTCCATATATAGAAAACTCTTCCCATCAAAACATTCAAATTTCCAAACAGGTAAGAAATTACGTCCATCTTAAATACCACGATCCAAATGAAAACAAAAACAAGTTCGAATAGAACTGTATCACGTGGGTCACGTGCAAATTGCAAAACCAACGACGACGATGTTTATTGAATATTCTTAGTAGCAGAGTTGGCGTAAACTTCCAATTGGCGGTGTCCCTTGCGGAGGAAATACTCTATAGTTGAAAAGTCCTTACGGTCTAGTGGCCGATATTTCTCAAACTCTTTGCGTATGAAGCGTTCAAAGTGGATGCGTTGTTCCTATGAAGTGTTAGTTGGTGTTTTCATGACAAGGTAAATGAGGGCATATACATTCTTCGCCCGGGCTGCCCGGAGACACTCCCGGTATAACTTTAGAACGTCCTTTTGAAGACCAGTAAGTCTCATTTTGTTTGGTGTTGACTGTCCTGGTCAAACTCACTCACTCATGCATGAGGTGACATTACATTCGTCACGTCAAACTGGTGATAATTGTGGGGCATCTAAACTAGATCATGGTAACCCCCATTGAACCCTAATGTCCAAATCGGGCCTTAGTAAACGACTTATAAGTTCATGATTAAGGTGTGTAAGATGATGTCAAAGGAGGGGTTGCGGGTGTATACATTGCGTCGGATGTAGTACTGCAGTGGTGTGTTACATTGAAATAAGTGATTCGATAAGTGATTCGGAGTGGCGTCGGATGTGGTGGGGAAATTATATGAGGCATATATAAAGCAGAATGTGCCGACTTATTGAGTGTTGAAGTAAATTCATAACACAAATATTCTTATCAATCACACTTATAATGACTCCTAACAAACCCTTCAAGGTATGTGTTTTACTGTCCCCTTTGACCACTCAAGCTAACCCTCCCAGCGTCTGATCCGTTTTCTTTCTACTGACGGTAAAACCTATCACGGTGAACCTATTCTTCCTTCGGGATCTACCGACTCCGCTTCTGCCAAGACTGCATACATCATCACCGGTGACATCTTCACAAACTACACTGTAACCTCTCACGTCGCGGAGATCCGTCTCATTCTTGCCCCGTTAGCCCCCGAACAACTTCGCACCGTCCGTTGCGTTGGTCTCAACTACGCTGCGCACGCCAAAGAAGCTAACTTGAAGCTCCCGCAATACCCCGTTCTCTTCGTAAGTGTATATCCTCATATATTCCGTCACATACTAACAGTCTCAGCACAAACCCCTCACCTCGGTTACAGGCCCTACCGACCCCATTCCAATCCCCCCAATCGCTCAAACTACCACCGGTCTCGACTATGAATGCGAGCTAGTTGCCATAATCGGCAAACCCACCCGTGACGTCGCCGCCGAAGACGTCCCTAGCCATCTTCTCGGTGTGACCGTCGGTAACGATGTATCCCACCGGACCTGGCAAATCACCCATGGTAGCGGGCAATGGTGCCATGGTAAGTCGTTTGATGGGTGGGCACCCATGGGTCCGGCGATTGTTTCGTTGGAGGAGGTGGAGGATCCACAGGCTTTGAAGATTTGGACAAAGGTTAATGGGGAGACGGTACAGCAAAGTACTACTGCGGATATGGTGTTTAAGATTAATGCGTTGGTGGCTTTCTTAAGTAAAGGTGTTACTTTACTTCCTGGTGATGTCATTTTCACTGGAACTCCCTCGGGTGTTGCTGTTGGGCGGAAACCACAGAATTGGCTTAAGAATGGCGATGTTGTCGAGGTTGGACTTGAGAAGGTAGGTAGCTGTGTCAACAAAGTTGAATGGCAGCCGGAAAGGGCCCACATTTAGGCCATTCAGTTACACAACACAATATTTATCACATATAACGAGTCAAGTTAGGTCAAACACTTATACGTGCATTGTCCAAAGTCAACTATCTACTGAGACATCCAGTGTCCAAAATCATCAATCATAAGAAATATCAAACAACATTGACAAAAGAAAACAAGCAACAAATCATCTGTCCAACAGGACTAAGAATGCAATAATCCACCCAAAACAAAAGAAACATCCATCCCAACTCTCCCAAAAGAGACAAATCCCATCCAATCAAGCCGTGTTAGACGCAAAATTGTCCCACGCACACTTACATCCACCAACACCACCATCGAATCCACCAAACTCCGAAAGGTTGCCGTCAACACGTGAATTAATAATCTCTCCGCCCACGTAAAGATGGTTGACTAGGAGGTCAATCTGACCCAAGTCAATCGTGGAATTCTTCATACCCCAAGCCCAAACAACCTTGTTTTTATCTCCTCCATGAGTATCCAAGTTCACGGTGACGGGGTATGGCATCGATCCTGGTCGGCTAAGCCCAGAAGATGTCTTTGCACTAGTCACCGAAAGTAACGAGTTACTGGCCTGGTTCGTCCATAAAGCTACCTTCACACGGGTTTGAGACCAGGTCACAATATGCGTAGCATCTTCAATCGGAGCACCTCCATCGTTATCAGTTGCATCAGTCGTCGTGACATTGTTACTTATGTTGGTAGCATATATAGTACGCCGAAAGTACTGGTAAAATCCATAGTGCTCCGTAGAAAGATCTCGGTCGAACAATCGAACAGGTTGTTGTCTCAAACGAGGAAACAGTCGAGCATTAGCTGGTGTTCCGTCATCATTGTTAGACTGTGGGAGAGGAAGTGTAAGGTTAACTCCGAGATTGTTAACTGACATGGTGCCAGTAATCTCACTGGTACCGAGTTCGTTGGGGTCTTGATCCATGTCAATCATGCTGATATAAAATGGTGTGGCCTCGCCTTCCTTCTTATCAGATTGGACATCATCAGTGTAATTGCCCAAGAAAGCAATTTCAGCAATAGTAGGGGGGGTAGGCAGAGGCGTGAAGGAGGCGTAAGAAGCGGTGTCGTTGTTTTCCCAGGCGGTTTTCCACTTATTGTCGGTGCCGTTATCGTACTGGATTTTCAGAGTGATAGTTGGACTATCGATGTCAAAAGGAGCAACGTCGCTGTGGAGCTCCTTTGGTAGCGAGCAGCTCCACAAAGTCAGGGGCCCCGTGCAGTCAGACTTGGTAAGAGTGTTTTCAGGGCCTACAATGGTCAAAACTCCGGTTGGCATTGGAGGGAAACCCGTGATGTTGACCCAAGTGAGACCCATATCCGTAGTATTTTGACTAGTATCGCCGTTGTTGCTATTGTTGGTGTCGTTGTTGTCACCACCGTCGTTGTCAATCTGATGCTTCTGGCCCTTGTGTGAAACAGCAACACCAATAGCAACACCAGCACCAATCAAAAGCAGCAGAAGCAGAAGCAACAAAAGCCAGCACCGACGCTTTCTCTTATTCTTGAGGCTCAGTCCTAGAGTACACTTCCGGTTCTTGCGCGATCCTTTGGCAGCCTTCTTCTCCTCTTTAGCCCAACGCTTGCGCCGCTTCTCCGCCTGCTTGCGGTACTCAGCAGGGTCAATATGCGTATGGATGGCGTACATGTTTCCATGGGAGTCCGCAGAGGGACCGTTGACAGCAGGCGTGAGCGGAATCTCGTCCATCTGGGGGCGACCACGAGACATGTTACGAGTGTAGCTGTGCGAAATAGCAGTCGGAGAAAGAGACTCTTCGGGAGGAGATGGGCGAGTAGGAGGAATTGTCTGGGTGGTGTGGATATGTTCAACCACTACACGAGGAGGTGAATAAGGCGGGAGAGGAGCGGAATTGTCGATTTTAATAGAAGCTTTAGCAGTGGCCGTAGCAGTGGCAGCAACCGAAGCAGAGACAGCTGCGGCAGAAGGAAGACTGGAGGGGGGCGCTGGCGAAACTGCGCGCTGGTTATCACGGTTGATAGAAATTCCAATAATAGGCCGGTCGTTTGAAGACATGGTAGCCGAAGCCAATCCTAAAGCGGGTGAGGGCTGGGCCCGAGTCGAGGGAGTCGGAACGGTAGAACCTGTAGCAAGACCCGGAGATGTCTGATGAACAGTGGCAGATTGGGCAACCACAAATGATCTTTCTTGGTGATGAAGTTGAGGGCGCTTTTCTTCCTTCTCTGAAACACTGTCAGGCTCCCACCACTTGGTAACACGTTCAGCTTGAGGGAGGTTGCGAGTTTGGCTGTTGGGCATATCAAAAGGTCGCGATGCAAAAACGTCGATTGTTTGACGATTGTCGTTGAAATGAAATTGGTTGGTTTCTTCGGGGGAAACATGATAGATCGTTTGGTTTTGAATGAGGGGAACAACGGGGAGCGTCGAGACTTTTGTGGTTTGCAAAGGCGCAGGAACTGCAGATGTCACAGTCATTTGCTTGGGAAGAGGACTCTCAGCTAAACGGTTCAGCCAGCTCATAGCATTCAGTCTTTCACCATGGCTTTGAACCTGTCTCAAAGGGGAATTCGGGGCTTTGTCACTCAAAGGCGTCTTTGAAGCGGAAAGCGGGCTATCATCCGCAGTTGTGGCAGGTGGAAAATTCCTTTGTCGCTGAAATTCTTCAAAGGACATTTGCGGAGAATCTGATGCGTAGCGGTCGTAGATTGAAATAGGATAGCATGATGCCGGAGTCGCTGGGGATGGCATGAAAGGATTCGTGGATTGTCCGGCGAAGAGGGTATGCTGTGAAGATGGGCCGGCCTGTCTAGTGGGGGGCATCAATTCCGGCGCCATAGAGATTTTGATTGAAACTGGTGTCTGGCCAAAGGAGCTGGCAGTATCGGGTGTATCAGGCGACCACACAGACTTGTTTGGCGCCGAGGCGTTGGCAGCAAATGGGTTTGTCGGAGCTAGGTTGGTCTTCCGGGTGGTTTCTTCGGGTTCAAAGTCAATTAATGGTCTGTTGGGAGAGTTTTCGGATGCTTTACCATTGTTTCTCACGATGCTAGGAGAGACGTTGATTGGAATCGAATAAGAAGATACCGCCGATTCGGGGACCTGCTGTTGGGCCGATGAACTTGCAATAGCTCTAAGGGCAGCAGCATCCATAAACCGCTGGCCAGTTTGGCTAGAAGACGCATTTTTGTTCTGATTTCCAGCATCTCTCAGCATGTTCATATCGGTGATGAGTGTGATACCGGCCTGTTCATTCTGGAACTGTTGTCTCTTGCGGGACTTGAGGCGTTGAAGACCAAACCCTTTGGATTGGGATGCCTGACGGGCCATCAAAATCTGGGCAGCCTGTGGTTGGCGCTGAAGAGAAGGGTTGACAGTCTGAACTACCGGCTTCGGAACTACCTGGACGTCATCTTCAATGGGTGTGTATATGTCTTCGTCTTCCCAGGAATCCCAGGAATCTTGGCGACCAACGGGGCCTCTGGAGGGACCCGGTTGGTTTCGGTCGGAAGCCATAGTCGAGAAGGAGAATCGTTGTTTGGATAATTATTATATAATGCAAAATTTAGTTGGTAATATCGGTGAATCAAAATGAGGTTTCGATATATCGGACTTGATGATAAAAAGTTGCTCAAAAAAACGAGGCTCTAAAGCGAAAATGCTGAATGAGAGTGTCGAACGCAAAACAATGAAATTTGTGTAGGTTTTCGCAAAAATAGTTGTGGGCCTTATGATTTGAGGTCTTGATGTGGAAATCGCCAACGTCAACAACACGAAATAGGCAATAACGCAAATGCAGTAATGAAAAGAAGGAACGGAGAGTTGACGATACCTCAAGTCTATGTATGTAAAGAATATGATACTAGACTTTGTAAATGAAGTTCGCGAAATGCAAAAAGAAAGGAATAACAAGCGCCCCTAATGACGCATACGCGGCGGGTTTCTTCTTCAGTTTTGTAAGTTCTTCCCACGCCCGCCTCACCGGCAATTCATCGACCGATACAACCCTCTACATCGTGAATTCCCTGATTCCCTGTTCCCGTCCCCATTCTCGACAGGCCTTTTCCGTCAAGACACTGCCTCAGCTGCAGGTTCAAAATCCCCATCGGCGCCAAAACTATCCTCTCAAAGCGCCAATTGGTTCGTCGCCCTGGGCAAAGTCGTGATGACGAGCGGCAGCCGACGTCTGGCTAATACGCCGCAGACGCACCTGTACGGCTTCTGATTGGCTGAGTGTCTTATGTGGGGCAACTTGGTGGAATTTGATTGGCTTGTAGTGCACCATTATGGCTTGATTGGGAAAGAACCTGGGTTGATGAAGAATTGGTTGGCGCTTAAGTGTTGCGGGGATCTGGTGTTACCGTCCAGGGGGGATAGATCAGGAACATGATATCGGGACCCCATCAAATGGAGAGACCGATTTATCGGCCCATACGAGTACCCTACATGTCTTGTTTTACGTGGGAAGCCGAGACCTTCGCATGTGCGGTCTAGAATGTGGACGGCGGGAAGTACGTAGCCAATAGTTATGAGAGTGAGAAATGATGAGGCTTGGGGCGACCGATAGTGAGGCTCCAGGCTATGAGTAATGACAGATCACGTTGTTACAGGTTTTATACGGTAGTGTTTTCAGCCCAACTTATGTTGCATAGCCCGATACTGCTGCAGGTCTGGATATTGGGTTGATTCCTGTATCGTGGATATTTCCGAGTGGGACGACAGCAGGACGGTAGAGTTTATGGTATATTCCGTTCCAAAAAGTCTATTATTGGAAAACACGAATAGGATTTTGATGGGCTGGTTTTTAGTATCAGTTTAGGGTTTTCTTATGTTATCGATAAATTGTCAATAACGATGTCGTATTCAGTGAACCCTGACCATGTGGGCTTGTGAGATCTGACATCTCAGTTGATTTGTGAACATGTTTAATGATGACGTTCGAATGCTCATTACTACCACACGTTGCACTAACCAATCGGTCAATGGAAGGGTTAGGGTACACATCATTCACTAACACTCTGCATCAAATCTGGAGATCGACCCGCTTGCAAGACAGCCCAGGATGTCTCGTTCGCTACTTTGGTTGACCATGGCCCGTTCTAGCCCTAGAAGACGTTGGCACTTTTATAAAATCAGGGCTCATCATGCTTTCGGTATGCCCGCATGCCCACATGCGTCCCTCCAGCACCTGTGCAAGCGGCCACACAGACGGAAGTCTCGGTTACATGTCCCACAAGATGATTTTTTCCGCAGTCAGAATCGTAGTAACGCGCCACTGCATGTAGTGAGCCGACCAGAAGCCGTGTGTGGTTAAGCAGACCACAGAGGTGCCTTCGGACCCTCTGTATAGGGTTGGTCCATAAGTACCGGACTCGTCGGGCGGGGAATTTCGTTTGCATGTGGTTGATATAACGACTTGATTAATTTGCGACGTGCATAACAATGTCAAATGAGGACCGCAAGTCATTTAATTGTGCATGGGACGCAATGTGAAGCAATCACCACCAATATGTCGACATTCCTTGTTGAAGTCCCTCCCCAGACGAACAGAGGAACTTTCGTGCCCCGTCTGATGTCGAGGCTGTCATTAATGAACTCTATACAAGTCAAGGCGCTGAAAAGCCAGTCTGCGGCTGTCGCCCGTCCGGTCCGTCCACATCGACGGGGTCTCTGTTCGTCCAGCTCGGACTTGACTTTGTCAGGGGATCGATGCTATGCCAATCATCCCACCGTGTCCAGTGATTGAAGGATTGCTGCGCTAGTGAGTGATGAAATGCCCCCTTTTCGTCGTGGTATTGGCTTCTATGGTGGCAGGAGGCTTCTGTTTGCCTTCTTTTCTGGGTGTATCCGGACTTGCGGCTCTCTGTAGATTATGGACGGGATCCTCTGGCTGATGGAACTGTGATTGGCGGATACTGTGATTGACCGGCGCGTCTTGAATAGAATTTCCACAATTGTCGTGTAGAATATTACTGCTTATGGTAAGTTTTAATCACGCGAAATACTGTTGTGTCCAAGCCATGCATAGTGAGAAGGGAACCCCTCTCGACCGTTATTTGTCTCTCCATCGATTGCACCATACAATTCAAAAAGTCCCCCGACCGTTGTTTTTTAAGCCGGTGTCTCGATGTTGGCCCGAAACAAGCGCTGCCGTGGTAGAAAACTTTGTCTGCAAACGGAAACAAGGGCCTATGACAGAAGCACACGACCCGCAGGAACATGCCCTAGAGCCGAGTAGAATCCACGTTGCACTTTTTAGCACTGCGGCACCAGTCCTTTCGCGAGTTATACTCCCTGTAATTGTGAAATCAGGCCCTGTCATGACCACTAACTTCAGCGGGTCCAATCAGCAACAGCTTCACTAAAGACAGGTTGAGAGTTTGACCGTGTAATTTCCTTTTGGCAAGCATTGTTCATAACAACGACGACTCAAAAATCACAATCTGGAGGAGCCAATGATTGAGCTGCATTGGCATATAGGCCCCACATAATTAACTTATCGTTGCTTTAAGCCAACGTGAACCAGCTTGGCCAGGAGAAGACCCGTGAGGCAACTTTACAATTGGCTTGTCTGTCCAACTTTTCACGCTTCACCTTTCCTTTTTAATTCCTTCTCCGTCACTCTACGGTTTACTTTGCAGTCGCGAGTTCCTGCCTGGTATTTTGTCATTGTGCTCTCTTTTTGCAAGCCACCCGAAGCGAATAACCCCCACGGCAAACTTCACGACAACCCCAGAGTTTCAGCTTCGACACTACCATCGACAGAAACTTGTCCACTTACGTCTTCAACTAACGACCGGCGAACCGACCGTCGCTGGAATACTTACGCGGCCCCCCCACCCCTCAGACGCCTTCATCCAACAGTGTATCGCACCTTTACGGCCCGCTGCACCAATCGATCGAACGCCCTTGCGTCTCTCTGACAGAGCACACTTAGTCGTTAAGACGTCCCACACCTTATTTTCCCCGAAATTCAAGTCCGTTTACTAGGTGGCCTACCTCGAGCCATCTAGTAGCCGGCAAGTAAACCGACATTCTGGATTCCCCCGAGCCTTCCGCCTCTTCGTCGTCCTTTGCCGACCGTCCGACCCATCAGAGCCACTCTAGACGGCGGTCTTCGGTTGGACAGTCGTCGGCGCCTTCCGGTCGCAACAACCGTGTTCCGACGGGGTTGCATGTCGACCATCGTCACGTCAGCCCTGCTTCTCTTTCTCCAATTCCTGGTAAGTCAACACCGTTTTTCTTTTTTTTTTTT
>JMSH01000073.1:89229-126020 GCA_000712465.1 Huntiella moniliformis
CCGGCGGGCCTTTTTGATGCAATAGGCTTGTTATAGCGCCGTGTGGAATTTACCGGGCTGGTCCAGAAGTAGCTGTTAGCTCCATTCGGATGGAACGTTTTCCTTATTCGATCATTCTTCGCATCTTACGTCACCACACGCTACTTGCCCGCTGTCAAGTGTCGCGGATAGCAAATCTGATACAGCTTGTGGTGACCAACGAAAGGTAGCGTGTTCGTTGTGTACTGCCCGGCCAAATCCCAATTGCTAGTTCTCGATCCCCTGTTCATTTTCAATCTCCTGCACAGAAGCTTTCCTTGGCAGTGGCAGGTCCACAAAGGCCAGTGCTCTTTCTCTTGAGCAGAATTTGGGCTTCCAGAGCGTCCGAGTGGAATTGGAATCCCGGCCGGACTTGCGTGGCGTTTGGTGCTTTGGTGTTTGGTGGTTCCCATGTATTAGCCAAACGTACCGGTACCGCGACACGCTATTATGGTCGGAGTAGGCGGGTATATGGCCTCTTTGGTCTGTCTGGTCTATACACTTTCTACCATACACACGCTTGTCACATGTCTGCATTCAGTATGAGAGAAGTGTTTCTGTGCTATCCCTAGTCTCCATACATGGAACTCTTGCATCTTTTCTCTTAGCTTTGAAGGAAGGAAAAAAGCTCGTTCTGTCATGTTTCCCACCATTCCAATTGCCACAAGCGTTTTATTTCCCAAATTGCAGAAAGTTGGTATTGCGCCTAGTCTGTATGGCCATGCCCATCCCTACAACCGACAACCTGTTCGTTTCTAGTTGACCTTCCTTGTTCTTTGACGCACCGTCTTCTTATTGTATGAACACATTGCATTGGTTTCTTGTGGAATTGGTGGCTCTTTATTTTTTTATTCTCACTTCACTTCTTTACATCTATCACACCTGTCATCAGGAACTATTACCCCACGAATTGCGAGATTCCTTCTTGGTTCTCTGCACAGCACAGCACAGCACAGCACATCCATATCCGTATCTATACACTTCCACAACAGACGCATAATCTAGCGCCACTGCCTTGTTCTTCCGCCCTTCTTCCGCCGTTGCTACACTGTTGCCGTCTACCGTCACTGCAACGTCCCGGACTTGGCTACTACTACCGCCAACAGAATCACTTTTCTACAGCCTGCATTTAAATCTGCAATTCTGTGCTGCCGAAGCGAGGTCCACATCTTCCTTTGCTGCTTTAACTCCTGCCTTTACTTCCTTTTTACTCCTCCTTTGGTTAGTTGGCCCCATTGGTTCATTGGCCCACAATAACGGTCGTCTTTTGTGTCAATAAGCCGGAGCCTCAGCTTTTTAAGGGATAGGACGATTCTCGTATCGGTAGTTGATAGACAGGCTCTGGAATTTGTTTTTCCCCGTATAGTCTGACGCTGTCGTTGGATAGAAGCGTGCTTCCTGCCATTGAACCGTAGGACCGTATTAGGTTCAGCCAGTCGACAGGTCTAGGGTCAAGTCAAATATTGGCGGGGCCAAAAAAAGGACAGAAAGTCGCTTTCCTTTCCCCTCCGTTTTGCAACGATCTGAGTTTCTTTGTAAACCCGGTTGGGCATCGCCTTTTCTTTCGCTACACTCGTTTCTCCTCACATCTTAATCATCCTGCCGTTTGCATTGTTTTTGCATTTTTTTCTTAATTTTTTTTCTATTTTCCCTTTCTGGGGTATCTTTGGGGCGGCAAATTGGGTGGATTTCTGCAGTACCATATTTGGAACCACATTGCATCATCGCCGACCAACTACTAACGAAACACGAATTGTTGTAATCAGGCACTCCATTAGTCGGCATGTCACTTTCACGGAGTCCTTCGCCAGCCCCCGGTGGCGGCTGGTCTAGCCCCGGTCTCGACATTAACACCAGCGGACACTCGAGCCCTAACAAGGACTCGCCTTCATGGCACGACAGCGCGCACATGAGATCGTCGCCAGCATCCTTTAACCAAGGATTCTTTACTCGTCACATGCGCAAGCTCTCTAGCAGCTTACCACGATTCAACCACGAAGTCTCTCAAGCAGAGCGCGAAAAGGCCGAGCGCCAGGGCCGGTGGTCAGCCAACGGTAGCGGTTGGTTCCGGAGATTCAGCCAGCGCACCAAGTCGCGGTTGTTGTTTGTGATTTCGGTGATTTTGTTGGTTTGGCTGTGGAACGGCACTCGTAAGTTTAGTAGACATTGTGAACTATAGACTGGTTGGCTAACATGGTGTCTTGATATCTAGCTCTCTACTATCACTTCCGGAAAAACAGTTATCTCGGTGGTGGTGACAAGTTTGTCATTGTCATTGGATCTAATGTCGGAGGAGGTGTCATGGATTGGAAAGGTGCGCGCGAGTGGGCTATCGAGAGAGATTCTCTGCGCAACAAGAAGAAGTATGTGCGCCGGTTCGGTTACAACCTCGAGATTGCCGACATGAAGATGCGCAAGAAGTATGCGCATGAGTGGCGCGAGAGCTGGGAAAAGGTTGACTTTATCCGCAATGCCATGCGCAAGTACCCCAACGCTGAGTGGTAAGTTTTTCTGTCTTTTTTTTTTGGACATCAGATCAGAGTCTAACAAACACTACTATCCAGGTTCTGGTGGGTGGATTTGAACACCTACATCATGGAGCCCAAGGTCTCTCTGCAGACTCATCTCTTCAACAACCTCGAGAAGCACATCTACCGCGACATCAATGTGTTTAACCCGTTGAACATTTCGCACCCGTTCACGGACGAGTACCTCGATGTGGAGGATCGCAGCAAGAACGGTGATGGCAAGGTTGAGTCAGTCAACATGATTCTGGCTCAGGACTGCTCGGGTTTCAACTTGGGCTCTTTCTTTATCCGCCGCGGTGCGTGGGCCGACCGTCTGCTTGACGTTTGGTGGGATCCAGTGCTGTACGAACAAAAGCACATGGAGTGGGAGCACAAGGAGCAGGATGCGCTGGAGCAGTTGTACACTACTCAGCCGTGGGTGCGTAAGCACATGGCCTTTGTTCCCCAGCGTATGATCAACTCGTTCCCCACGGGGGCCTGCGGCGAGTCCGTTGAGGGTGACCAGATTCACTATGATGAGAAGGACCGTGATTTCTTGATCAACATGGCTGGTTGCGAGTGGGGTCGCGATTGCTGGGGTGAGATGTACAACTACCGTGAACTCAGCTACTACCTTAACCGCAGCATTTGGGAGCGGTTTAAGGAGGATCTGGTGGCTCTTGTGTGGTACAAGGTGACGGGACAGAAGGTTAAGCTCTGAATAGGGGTTTGTGATGAGAGTGATGTGAGCAAAAAATTGCTACGATTTCGATGTGTATCCATTTCTTCTTTTCTTCAGACCTCTGTTCTTTTACCATGATTTTTTGCTTTTCCTTGGGTGTTCTTTTTTATGGTTGGCTGGAATGAGTGAGATTTTGGGATTGTTTTTCTTTTCTTTTTCTGTTTTTTCTGATTGGAATTTGTCTTTTTAGAATTGGGGTGAGATGATATGTCAGTGACTTGGATTTGTCGTTGACAAGTCATCTTTCCTTGGTGTTGTGAAATATATTTTTCTTCTTTTATTTGATAGAATTTGCTACAGATGGCATGGCTAAAGACTGGTTGGTTGGGCTGATGCCATGTGGATCGGGTGAAACGGGTGACGTTATCGCGACTTGATAGGATGTGAGCATGTTTGGTTGCTGGAAGTTTACCTGTAGTTGACTGGCTCATTGTCTGTGGGTAAAACATGGTGGAAGGCGAATTGTTTCTTGTTCAAATGAGTACGCAAGCTGGGTTTTGATCAAGAGGTCTGTGGACTAGGGTTTACTGGGGTTAGATCTCCATGTCTGAATCAAGATATCAGACATGATGATGTCTAACGTACAGATAAATGTGGTTCGGTAGATGATTTGAATTTGAAAGAAATGCTTGCTGAGCCAAGATTATGGGATGACTTGTATAGATTTTGAAATGTAAGGGATATTTACAGATGATATGCGCATGGTTTGTATTGTATGTAAGTATGGTAAGACGTGCATGGCGTGAGCATATGTCGTGTAGGGCATTAACCCGGCGATCGGGAGTTTTCTCCTCCTCATTGTATCCGGCGGGTCAGCCGGCGGGGTGGAGATCTACAACGGGCTATTTCGGGAGGGTCACATGTTTGGGCGAGTAGAGTTTAGAGTCTAGAGCGTGTTGATTTAGTCAGTTTTGTGAATGGGGATATCCATGCTTTCGTTCGTTCGTGTGGTGAGACGGGAAATGTTCCAGAGGGGAGGAGATCGTCGGATCGTCGGGATGCTCCAAGCTGAGTTGGGAGTGCTTATGTGCGTGGGAACTGTCCCTTTTTTAGAGGGTTTGGGGGGATCTTCGAATGGATGTGGTGAAGTGTATGTATCGACATGTGCATATAAGCTCGATGGGAATGATCGACGAGGAGATATGCATGTTGGATGTGCCGACGGTGCAATGATCGGGTGGCAATGGTTCGTTCAGATTTTGGGGTTAGTTTTGGGGTTTGAGGTCCGGATTGTGGGGGAGGTATATAGTATTTACATCTTTTGAAATATAGACATATTGTCTGAACTTGGGTTGTATCCAGGAAATTGAAAGGACTTGACATGAGGCCCAAGCAACGATATCCCGAAATCGGGTCCAAAATACCCAGATTTTGATTAGTATCCCGTCGGCACAGTGAAATGAACGAACGATTCCTCGGAGAAAAGCATAAACTAAACTAGTTATAAACTTCAAACACCATCTATTTTGGTAGCTATGGATAAACTTAATCGATACAGCTGAATCACGGCATCATAATGGAAGAGGGAAGTCTTGCACATGTTAAGCAATGGCCATGACGCGATCAGGCACCGACTGGCCAACTGACCGATGATGAGAGTGATTTGATTTGATATAGACAGGGTAGTGTGGATCTAAGTATGTTCAAAGTATTCAATCAGGAATTATAAAAAAATGATATAGAGACTTTTTGATTCTGTGAAATTTCAAAGAGACGTCGTTGAAAGAACCTCGCTTATATTTCCACAAAGAAATCCGTCGTCGTCATTAGCGTCTAAAAGTAGTACAAACAGGGCATGTCATCAGTCAACCAAACCAAAAAAAGAAGGAATCAGATCGATCTAGCTTCCTTTGTATCTTACATACGTACCAAGAAACAAAGTCAATACGCCACGCACGTTACTTCCAGTTAACAAAACGAGGGAAAATTCAACTTGCCGGCAGAATTACATAGTTCATACAGATATACACGCAATTCGTGTTTTATCATGGCTTGGTAGGGGGTGGTGGGATTTTAGTGGGGAAATTTGGCCGGCAAATAAGAACCAATCGTGAGGCTTCAGTACCTCGGCGTGTAAGTGAAGGAGTAGGCGGTTCTTTTTTGGGATATCTTGTTTCAGAGAAATATGGACATGATTCCGCGATTCCAATCGATGCATCAATTTTGAGTAGAATCTAAAGCATGCCTGATATCTCAGAATAGGCTTTTCCTTGGCATACATGTCTATGTTCATGCTGATGTCCATGCCTATTCTCAATCTAAGTAAAATGTAGTCCATACATTGACTTTTATCAAACGCCCATGCTCAAAGTAACTGACCATATCGCTCAGTCTTGCCCCGATACACCCCGGCTTCAATGTATCGACTCACGCCCCCGTACCAAGAGAAATTACCCTTTAGGAAAGTTTGCTATGTGAAAGGAAGAAAAGAGCAACAGACAAAGAGGCGGTAACTACATTTCGTTGCATTACATGGATCATATAATCACAGGATATAAAGATGATGAGATGCCCCGGATAATCGTCTGGTTCTGTTGTTGTTTCCTTCATCATCACACACACACACACTTCGGTTTGCTTTGCACCGTTTTCTTCTTCTCTTCTCTTCTTATTGCATTCTTACGAGGCTAGTCCTTGCTTATTTACCATTCTTGTTGCAGCCGTGCCGCAACGTTCTTTCCTTGAAATCAAATCATCACCAACTCGTCCGTGACGAACAATATCCACCAAAATGCCTTCTTTCACTAAATTCACTCTTTCGGCTCTTGCTGCTGCCGCTACCGCATCTGCCGCCAACTCTACCACTTACAAGCTGGTAGATAACTTCAACAGCACCAACTTCTTCGACGAATTCACCTTCTTCTCGGACGCCGACCCGACTCTCGGCTTCGTTCAATACCAGCCTGCTGCCGCCGCTAACACCCAGGGTCTTGCCGGTTTTGCTGAAGGCTCTGTCTATCTCGGCGCCGACTTCAACACTACCAACCCTACTAACGGTCGTGCCTCGACTCGTGTGACTTCAAAGAATACCTATTCTAATGGTCTTTTCATCGCCGATGTCTCGCATATGCCTGCTGCTGCTGGTGTTTGGCCCGCTTTCTGGACTTTCGGTCCTGACTGGCCTAACTCGGGAGAAATCGATATCATGGAGGGTGCCAACTTGGATCAAACTGACCACATGACTCTCCACACCGGCGCTAACTGCGTCATTACCTCGGAAGGATCTGCCTCTTCTAGCACCCTTGGTAACGGTAACTGTAACACGGGCGACGGTAAGACCGGCTGCTCCATGTCCACTACCGCACCAATCGGTGCTGCCTTCAACTCAGTCGGTGGCGGTGTCTATGCCGTTGACTGGAACAGCGACTTCATTGCCATTTACTTCTTCCCTCGCTCATCTATTCCTGCGGATATCACCGCTGGTTCTCCTAACCCATCAACCTGGGGCACGCCCACTGCCAAGTTTAACGGAGGCTCGGGCTGCGACATTGACACCGTCTTTGTCAACCATAACATTGTCTTCAACACTGA
Organism: Huntiella moniliformis; assembly: GCA_000712465.1. NCBI lineage: Eukaryota > Fungi > Ascomycota > Sordariomycetes > Microascales > Ceratocystidaceae > Huntiella > Huntiella moniliformis. The sequence continues at coordinate 96,028 of JMSH01000073.1, forward strand.
CTTCTGTGGCGAGTGGGCTGGAAATGAGTGGACTACTAAGGCTGAGTTGACTGCCTTGGCGCCTACTTGCAACGAGTATGTTGCTAACAACCCGGAGGCCATGTCTGAGACTTACTGGTTGATTAAGTCGGTTAAGGTGTTTTCTGCTGCTACCAAGGTGGCGAGAGGCTTCTCTGCCTAAATTGGGGAGCGCGAGAATGGGGTTGGAAAAGGTTATGATTAGGTTCGATTCTTACTTTCTTTGATATTTTTCTTTATTAGGTCGGATGTTGGGCCGAGCCTGTTTTTTGTTATGTCCTTAGTTATTTGATGCAATTTATCGAGATTTTGGGGTTTTCCCTTTGTTACAAGTTTTGGTATGTCGTCTTTGTGAATGTGATCAATGGTGTAACGCTTCTTTCTAGTGTGATAGTGGCGTAGATGGTGGCGTTGGATCTACAGATCAGATGTGATGTAGTGTAACCTTGACATATCAAGGGTTCCTGGACCCTGGATTATGGGATAACGTATAATCATATTCAAACACTATTCATACAGTCTGTCTAGCAGGTTTAAACCAACTTCTCAGTTTCCTCCAGAAGCTTCTCAACACTAAAGCCCTCACCACCCTTAGCAAAAGCTTCAACAAGCTTCACTCTCTCCTCACCACCTTCCCAACCGCCATAGAATCTCTGTAAACACATGACCAAGAACTGGGCACTTTCCAACGAGACACCCCGTCCCTCAACAACCTGTCCCTGCATCAACACAACCCCTTTATCCTCTGCAAAGTCTGCCCAATGGGTAATAGTCGTATGCGGCTGAGCGAATTCTCCACGGAGTTTATATTCGGCTAACTGGGTGAACAGGACAGAAGAGGTCTTTGTAGCCGCGTCGAAAGTCCATTGAAGGAAATGCATCTCAGCACCTTGTGTAGGGTGGGGAACGGGAAGGACGAATTGGGGGGCTCGTTGGGCGAGTGAAAGCATGGTTTTGTATGTAGCTGAGGGGACGCTGGCGCAGAGAGTGTTGGGGGTGTGGGCGTGCCGGAGACGCCAGATGGCGGTGAGTTCTCGTTCGGGGAGAACAGAGGCTTTCGAGAGGTCGAGGATGGAACTTAGAGGCTTGACACCGCTAGAGTTGGAATCCTTGGAAGCTTTGGCGGCCTTGATGGCGGCTTTGGCGGCCTTCTCGGCGGGACTTTCAGGCTTGACTTCGGGGGTTTTCTCCTCGGGGATCACCACGGGGCTTTCGGGTTTCACACCCAACAGCGCACCCACTGGCAACGTAGCATCGGCATTCCGCACCGCAGAAATCTTCTCCGCATACGCCGTTTTCAGGTCCTCCACTGATTGTAATCCCTCCGCTTTCGCCCGCGCAGCAAGCTTGGCACGGTACTTCTCAAGAAGGGGTGGCGAGATGGCCGATGTGGTGACGGCCCGGGTGAATTGGGGAGTCCGGAAGGGGACCCGGGGACGGGGAACGAGGAGACGGAACATTTTGGGGTGGGGAGAGTTGAGCGGTTGGTTTGGTTGGAGTGGGGGATGTCTTTTTGAGGATTTTTGACGGCTGGTGACGGCTGGCGGGGTGTAGGTAGGTTGGCGGAAGGAGCGTAGGCGAGACATGTTATCCGGAATGTAGCGGGCCTTGACAATGAAGGATACTGGAATCAGATTAATTTTCGGATGACATATTTAAGATTACTTGACTTACTTTTCATTCTTTCATAACCATTATCATGTGCATCCCATCAACTTTGTTTCTATGTCGTTAATACACCCTCTTAGGCTTATCTTATCCAACCCCTGCACGCGTCCAACGCGCCTACTGCATGCTTTAATTGATTGGACTTCCTTGAAGGGAAATGTAGATTGTTGATATTGGTAGTTACTGCGTTTAAGTGCTTTTTGGTTTTAGACTTTTTGGATTTTTATAGATTTGTTTCTTGGCTTTGGTTTTGTTGGATTGTGCATAGTATTCTGGATGCATATTGATCGAGACTTACTGATTGTTTACACATACATACTCGACTTGACCTCGACAACAAAGAAACTCGACCATCTATCCTACATGAACCCATCACCACCTAAATCAATCTAAAGTCCCGATCCGCCGGCCGGGCCACTTGATATGTCGGAAACGGGCACCCCACTTTCTAGGTCTCCGTCCCTTCCACCATTATCCTTCTCAGACCACCCGGGCCATCCATCTCGTCAGCAAAGTAGTGCGGCGCCGACACCCACTGTTGCCCAGTTTAGTCTTGAGTCTGGAGGTGCCAAGGAAGATGGCGGGGCTGGAAGAAAGAGGAAGAGGGTTTCGGATGTAGATGATACGGCGCTTTTGGGGTTCTCGGTGGCTTTTATGGTGAGTCTGATGGTGGTGATTGGTTTGGTTGTGGATTTACTGACTTGCTTGTTGCGTAGCCTAGATCAAGCACTGCTAAACTTGCCCCGTTCAAAATGTACCCATTACTCGTTCTACCTCGACTATATATAAACCTCGGAATGCTCGACTTCCTAGCACCCCTCGCCGATATCCCCTCCGCCCGACGATTCGACTCTCCCGATCTCCGTATAATAGACCTAGAAACCCGGCGATCTGGCACCCCACATTGCATGGTTGTCGCATCTGCGCGCAAACAGATCTTCCTAGTTGATGCCTGTCCGGAGGCACCCGGGGCGTTTGCGCTTTGCCAGATTGGTCATTGGGTTAGCATCCAGGAACTTACCAAGAATGCAACTATTTGTAATGATATGTTAGCGGGGAAGTTGAGGATACGACAAGAGGAGAAAATTAAGGAGAGGGAAAGAAGTAAATCACGAATGCGCAAGTTGGCACAGATGGATACAGGGAAGAAGGGTTTGGTTAAGACCTCGAGTATGTCCATGTCTATGTCCATGTCGATCAAGGAAGCTATCGAAAAGCCTATGGAGGGGGCAGAAAGTGGGGCTACAACTCCGATTACCGAGGGAGTTATTTCACGCCCGGCATTGGTTAGAGCAGCAACAAGTCAGTCTATTACACCGGCTGTTACACCATTACCGATAGTCAAGTCGGAACTGGACATCATACCAGATGAGGCCTTGCCTTTTGCTGGGGCTGCACCAACAGCAGAGAGTATCTATGATGGTCTTAGGACTCAGTACTGGGAGACTCTTTACAAGTCTATTGGACCTCTCACATACTTCGCCAAAGGACCATTATCACGAGCTCGGGCAGCATTTACCTCGGGGACTCAAGACGATGCTGTTATGAATGAGCTTGTCACGTTCCTGCGTAGTATGATTTTGACGTATACACAGATTGATGCAAAGTATCGAGTACAGATACCACAGATCGTCAACGATATGAAGGGATTCTATAACGATGAAGAAGGCGCGAAGACGAAGAAGAAGAAAAAGAATAAGAAGATGAAGTTGAATAGGGAGGGTATGTACCCCGGAGAAGACGAACAAATTCGAGAATGGTGGAGAGAAAATATGCCTGAAGTGAAAGAGGAGAAGGTACTAGAGGCAGGAACAGTGAAAGGATATGCTGAACTGTTGAGAATCAGGGAAACACAGTTACAGATTGTCCTTTTGTTAGAGGCCTTATCTCTTGAAGCTGAAATGCAAAAAGCTAAAGACACCGAAACCCAAGTCAAAAAGGAAGACACAGAACCTGACTTGTCAAAGACGGATGTTCCCGTTCCAGAAACAGTTCCTTCTAAAAAGGGCAAGAAACCACTTGACCTTGTCGCAACTGCCGAAGTCCTCGCTGATCGTCTTGGCATCTGGCAATCTACGATCTCTGATGAAATCCGTCTAATCGAGTCAGTCCAGCTATCCAAGTTCTCAAATGATCCTTCCAAGACCGTCGAAGCACCGTTGGAACCATTGAAAGACTTCTGTATCGATGTCATTATTCCGTTCTTTGCGAAGAAACTTCCCAAGATTTGTCATATGATAAGTAAGAAATTGGGCGGTCCATCGATTATTAAGAAGGAACGGAAGAAAGAGGAACCGGCGGTGCCGAAGATGACGCCTGGTGCGGCCACCAAGAGAATGGCGGTGCCGAGGTCAAGTAAGGCCAAGGTATTGTCTTTTGAACAGCGGATTAAAAGTGAGTTAGCTCAGGGACGACAAAGTGCTCGGAGAAGTCTATCGCTTGGTCCTAGTCAGAAGATCCAGAGTATGCTGGCTACACAACCAAGGGAAGTCCCCGGGGCAAAGAAGGAGTCTGCAGAGATGAGAGCTGTCAGACTTAAAGCGGCGGAAGGCGCTGGGTTAATGAAAGGACGGAGTCAGAGTCTCTTGTCACTTACTGAAGATCCGAAAGCGAAGAAGGAGGCCTTAGAGGATGAACTTGCCCGGGCAATCTCTGGCATTCGCAAGCCGAATCGGGAGAGCACCGGGAGGGAAATCCGGGATGAGGCGGAACGGAGAATTAATGGGGGGTTATCACAGATTCGAAAGAAGGGACAACCGAGACGGGTTGTTCCGGGAAGTTCACCTATGATCATCAAAGATACACCGATGAAGAACCGGTATCGCGGCGCAGGAGCACGGGAATATTCCGGCTATCATGGTGGATGGAACCCCTATGACGAAGAGAGTGTTCCAGATACAGGCATAGTTGACCGACGAGGCTCCACAAGTGACCGGATCGAAGAAACACCCGCCAAACGACGATTCACAGGAAAGGGAAGAAGTGACTACATTGAAGACACCCCCGCCAAGGAACGCTTCCGTGGGATCCCCGAAGAGGACGAAGAAGCCACCCAGCCTTTCGACATTCTCGACGACGCGGTAGGCGAAACACCCATGAAAATCCAAGAAACCCCCGCCAAAAAGACCCCTCGCCACTTACAAGATCCATTCGCCGAGACTGCCGATCTCACATTATCGCCTGTGGCGAGACATTCGGCACGACGGAGTGGTGGGATACGCGGGCTGTTGTTTCCACAGTCTGGCACGGGTAGGTCCGGCGGGGTTAAGACTGGACGGGCGGGTGGGGAAAGTCCTAGTAAGGGGAAGTTACCGGAGATGATGGAGGATGGAGAGGAGGAGCTGTTTGGTGATGTTGGGAGGAATTTGGCGAAACGGTTTAAGAGGGAGAGTGGGGAGGAGGGACGGAGTATGATGGAGTTTTCACCGGTGAAGAAACCTGTGGCTTCGGCACCGGCTCTACCTGCGGCTGTGGTTTCAACTGCTGAGCCGGAAAAGAGCCTTTATGAAATAATGGGTTGGGATGATGATTATTAATGTTTGATATCAATGTAGACTACAATAGACTAAAGTACAATCTCCTCCAACGCACCAACTTCCTTCCCCACAACCACCAACGGAAGTTCCCGTACATCACAATGCTCTTGACTCCCCATATCAACTACCCTAACGGCCTCACCCGCTACCACACCTTCCCTCAACGCAAGGAATTTAAGTTCCGTGACATGACACTGCCCGCCTGCAAGGGGTCCTACACGGGCGTCAGCACTAAGACAGAGAACATCCGGTGCTTCAAGAAGAGCAGCTCGTTGCATTGTCAAGAGGGTAGCATCATCGAGGATAGCATCGGCGATTTGTGCGGCATCTGCCCGGGTGGATGTTGGAGGGTGGGAAGTCCGTGTGGCGGGACGACGTCTTGGAAGGGAGAGGAGGGCGAGTTTCCGGGGTGGTTGTGAGGCAGGAGAGCGGTTGAGGACGTGGATTGGCCAGGTGAATGGGTGGCCTTTTGAGACGGTGTGTTCGGGGGCCGAGAAGGTTACTGTTATTCCGAGATCGGGGGTGGTGGTGGTATTTGTTGACGGGGCGGGAAGACTGTCAGGGCGGGTTATACTGGGGGAAATCAAGGAGGCACCATCGCCGGTTCCGGAAATGGATAGTTGGGAGGGCTTGTGGGACCGTTGGATGGGTGGTTGTGGTGTGGAGTTGGGGGCGAAGCCGGGGTTGACGGGGATGGTGAAGTCGATTGGGGTGGTCCATTGCATTATAAGTTCCGGGTGAGTCTTCTCTGACACTAACACTTTGGCGGTGACAGAGATGGATAGTTCCGATGTAGGATTCCTCACCACGTCAACCGACCCCGTTGGACCCAATCGATACAAGAACGTCACATGGTCTCGTGCAGAACACCTCAACGGCAATCCTAACCCATCTTTCTCCGACGATAACGCTTCAACCTCCCCATTCAAAACCGCCATCTCAATCCCCGTAACTTCAATCCCCGCCGTGAATAACCCCGTGAAATCCACTTCTAACGAGGCAATCAAGTCCGGTGTAGCAGGTAATGTATTCGGTCTCGCAAATCTCACCCGCGTATGCACCGCCGGAACAACCGGGAACGTTCGTCCCCCGGCACTTCGTACCGCCCTCATAAGATCTCTAGGATTCGTCAACGGGGCAACCCTAGATACTCGAAGAGCCGATAACCGTGGTTTAACCTCGCCGATACCTGAATCTCCAGAAAACGTCCCTAGTAGATTCATCCCCGATGCGACTCCCGACTGAAGATATCCCGTGCGTCCATCCGTCTTCTTCTTATCCTGCGACTTTGGCGCCAAGCTTGCCGTGGCAATGATCTGGGCTGTGGGACTCGGCAGTCGTAAGCGCGGTCTTGCCAGGAAAACGGGCATCTTCCACACCGCATAGATATGTTTCTGGGGCGTCGGTGTGCCGTCTGGAGAGGGGGATGAGGAGACTGATGAGGACTCGTCTACGATGATTAACGGGTCATCTGTATCCGGGACAGTTCCTGTGAAGATGAGATCGTGGGGAATGGGGGCATCAGGACGGTCTGGTTTGGTGATAATTTGGGCTTCTAGGGTGATTAGAAGGCGTTTTAAGAAGCCTGTTAACACGTCCTCTTCGGCCCAGGGAGTTCGAAGGACGAGGAATACATCGAGAGTTTCATCTAGATTTGTTAGAATGGCTACTTATTTAATGGGGGTTATACATACCAAAGAATAATGTCTCACGCTGAGGAATCCCTGATAACATGTCATCACCTTCCGCCATATCCTCAAAGACCTCTTCTAACGTGGCATTCGTCTTTGCCGGCACGATGAATGAGAGAAACGAGTTCTCAACAAAGTTGGTTGCCGCCTCATCATGACCCAACGTAAGATCCTCTGAAGGAATAACCATTTTAAATCTCTCAGAACAGATTGTCGTCAAAAAAGAATACACAGAAATTGAACCCCCAACTCAATGAATATCACAAACTCATTCCGATGACGTCGCATCTGAGCTCTAAGCTCAATTCAGGAGCTCGCGCCACCTACACATATACGCCACACGTTGCACAATCTCAAGGGTCAAACCCTATCTATTAACTACTACCGACTTCTAAACTTTGGTTTCTCCGCGCTTGGCTAAACCCCATTGGCCGCCACAAGGACAAATGCGCATCTGTGCAAGAACATAAGTAAGATCGGCTCCATGTCCATATATATCCTCCATTACTGCCGCACACCGAACACACCGACGAAGTTTCCCCGTAGAAACTTGTCCTTTGGTAGTCATTGCTAGGCCACCACCGGTTTGATTCTCACCCTTGACTGGCTTCTTCTGTGCAATAACGGACGCAGGAGGGAGAACAACATGCTTAAACATGTCTACCAAGACACCTCTTCTTTTCCGCTCTGCTAAAGCCTCGGGACTCTCCCGCATCTCAATAATCGTAAAATCATGGAAAAACAACTCTTGCCGCTTCATGCTCATCTTAAGATTCAAAAGATCACCAGCAAACAATTTCTTAACCGTATTCAAGAAAATTGGAGGGATCGATGAGTTGACAATCAGTGCGAGTTCATTGCGGTGTTGCAGCATCTTGATGATAGTCTCGATCTGCTTTGCTGCCTGTTCTGTGGTCTGTTTCTGGTTGGAGTTAAGTTGCGGGTGTCTAACCATTGCTGCTCCCATTCGTTGGTAATTAACTCGTACCTCAGCTGCCACACTCTGTAAAAGAGCTTCAAACTGTTCAAACTTGAACAACGCTGACGTCATTATTTTGTGCATCCGGGCGTACGCATGGTACAACCCAAGACTGTCCGATCCTTCGTTAGGAGATACCGTACGACCTTCGTAGTATGTTATTGTCTTTTTGCTCACAGTCTCCATGTGCTGAAGTCGCCGCATGATCGCCACCAGGAAACCCCGTGTCGATGAGCACAACATAAAGTGAACGGCAATGTTGTTCTTCTTCACCAGATACGGTCCAAGTTCTGGTTGCTTAGACCCAAGGAGCTCCATAAACTCGGAATCGTCCATCAGCTCAAACAGTGAATCCAGTAACCAGCTAATAACGTCAATCGCCCATTTGTGACACCCAGTCAATGCATCCACAACCACAGGGTCATCTAATGGACTGAGACGGTCTCGCATGTGCACAGGCGTGTTAGTTGAAATGCTGATCAACACAATGATACTGCGTGCGTGTAGCGAGAGTCGCGCAATCTTGCTTGCAAATGAGCTCTTCTTATATTGGCCCTTAAATCCCAAGTGACACAACATCGACATGGCCGTTTGTAAGTGATGGTTACGAACCAAAGCGTCATGATGTCCCTCCTCCAAGTAGTCAACTTGCATCTTAGCCAACCGAGAAAACTCAGAAACAAAATCAGAAACAAAGTTAGACTTGTGAGAGAATCCTCGTGCAATAGCAAGTACGTCATCAAAACTGCTACCCATCGATACACACGAATTTGCTGCTATTGCCAGTCCGGCAATGACCGCTGCATATTGCGCATCAGCTTTAATATCGTTTCCAATATCTTCCTCCGTGTGCAACTTGCGTAACTTGACTTTTTTGTCATGTCCTATCTGAACCATTGAACATCCACTCGGCGAATAGGCCACATTGAGACAGGGGCTCTGTTTTTCGTACGTCATGTCCGCCTGTTGCAACGTATGGACTCGATCATAACTCCGGGCTGTGGTGTATGATGGTTCCATCGTCAATCGGTCTCGGTATTCTACGGACCCGTCGGCAAATGTCAAGACCAGCACCTTCCCGAGCAGGATCTGGTGGATATTGACAATCACTTTGCTAAAGACCAAAGGCTCCAATCGCTTTAACCGACTTACTATTGTCACGTTTTGTCCCTCATTTGGCTTGCGTGCTCCCATGTTTTCGAATGCTTTGTGGAGTGGCGCTTGACGATCTTGTACAATCTCCCACTGGTCAAGCACACTTTGTGCCTCCACAAAAGACATTGGCTCTGATGGAACATAAGACCGTACCGCCATGACCACCGCATTATGCCATTTTTTTGTGCTAGTATCCATGATTGATGGGATTACCATGAGTTGGTTGATCTTAGCCATGGCATGATCCACTGGCGAGTCACTTGCGCTGGCCCCTTGGTACCATGCTGTTGCTGCAATGTGCTTTTCTGCCAGCTTCGGGTGACCCACGGGTTTGGTGTTTGCGTCAGCCCCTTGTGCCATACCCCAATCTATTCCAATTTGGATCAGTCGTAATTGTCTGGATGCTGTGGCAATCACCGCCATCAGACCAATTCTGTCTGAACACATGGCAGCGTGTGTAATCTGATCTTCCGACATGATTATACTCTCTAGTTCGTGGGTCGTCTCCTCTACTTTGTCCATCTTGGGACCAGTAGAAAACAACTTGAGCATGCCATTGTCCGTGATGCAGAACAATGCGCTCTTGCCTTGTTGTGGGTGTTGTGGTGGGAAACCATGAACAAATGTGGTTTCGTATTTGTATTGGTTCTGTTCATCGTCTTTGACAGCTGGCCCGGACCACGCATTAAACTATATTCCAGTCGGTTAGATGCTTGTTCTTGGAGCAAACATGCTATGTAGACTCACCTGTCTGGCGATTGGAGTTGGTGGTAACCAGTAGCAGCCTACCACGGAGTTCAGATCATCTAATGCATCCGAAGCCCATGACCTACTATAGCAAGCGCTATTCAAAATATGGAAAGTAAGAATGGCCACACGGCCAAGCATATCAAAAACCGCAAGTTCGGGGTTTTTGGTATTAGCCCATTCCAGATGAACCAAAGGGACGCTTTCTGTCCCCTGTACAAGCTCCGTTGTCGAAGGCTCACTAAGGCCCCATTCCGCTGTATCGGCATCAAGGCGCAAGAACCGTAGCTCAACCGACATTCCGTCTGGTGTAATCGAAGCAATAGTGCCACATCGTGACCAGGCGATAGTCCTAAAAGCAGTAACCAGTTAGCCGAGCTTTTATGACCGGGCTGTAAGTGTGTAGTGTATGTACGTACTGGCAACAGCCACGGACCTTGAGCTGGTCTACACGTGTACGGAGCTCCATAGAAACCGGTGGTGGTTGGTGAACTAGAGGTATTTGTGTATCTATTGGAGCGTTCTCCATGTGAATATCGCCTTGAATCATCAGATTGGGTTCATCGCCAAATAGATCGTCCATATCCGTCATGTTGACGGGAACTTGGGGAGCCGAAATTTCCACACCAGCCATTGGAACATGATTCATTGGTTGGTCTTCCATGGCCAATATATTATTATGTGTATGCGGATTTGTTTGGACGGTTTCGAGGTGCTGGATTTTGGTGTCGAGAGAGGCAGTGCGACGTTGATTGTAGGATGATCCGACGTGGTTAAAGTAGGCGCGGATATGCGATTTAAAAACAGGCGCCCAATTTGGAGATAAAGAAAACAATGTGCCAATTGGACCGAAAAGAGAATATGCAAAAACAAATGAAGAAGAAATCACTGCCAAAACAATCAAATGACGAAGTAAACGCAACAAAGTGGCAAAGTTGACGAGGCTGAACCACAATTCCCATGCGACAATGACCAAACTATAAATCCTAGGTTTGCGACCGGCGGAGCGGCGGCAGCTTCCTTGGAACTGTCAGGGAGCTGTAACCCACCAATCGGCCAGGGCCAGTATGACCCGATTGGGTATTCCAAACACGACCTATCAAAACTAGAACGCCACTTTATAGCTCCCGTCAGGATGATGTTACTGTGACGCCACACGCTTCCTGTGCCCAAACGCCACAGCGTTCCACTTTTTACCCGTTCCTGTGCTGTCAATTCCATCCCGACGCTTTTTGGGGAGGGGGTGTGTATTGAGAATGCCGCAACCCGATATCTTCGAGGTCAAGAGTAGCCGTAAAACTATCATGACTATTGAAAATGTGGATGTTAATATCATCTTTGCAATTATGAAGCTTAATCTCCAATCACTCTACGACGTATAAAGTCCGGTCACGAGACCACACAAGTTGTGAGTTTTCCTATTTTTGGCTAGGACGTGGGTTCCTGCATTGGTGAAGGGTCCATCGATGACGTCGTGCTGCACGTGAAAATGAGCCAGACAATTCTGCAAAAAGAGAGAAAAAATCCAGACACAACACAAGGGTTTGCGACTGTCGACACAATGTTTGATTCCTCAATGCCGTCATGATTCTCATAATGTTGCCACCTACCCGACAAACCGCCAATTGGTGCCTGACCTGCACACACAGACAATCTGGTTGTGACGTCGAGTGAGATCCTGGCCAGTCTAGAGACACCACTGCATCACGGGAATGTCACATTGAATAAACCCTTAGGTTGGAACGTAGATTTGAGGATGAAGTTTTGTAGATATGAATGCGGCCTTGCCTATGAGATTGTGGCCAAATGGTAGCGCAAATGCAGACTGATTCAACCCACAGGCAAAAACACTAACTACCGCCGATTTATTCTGCCATCCTGACCCACAACAAGCACGTTTTTCATAAGCCAATTCGTTCTTACACCAATTTAGGAGGGCTCCAGACCGCCTTGAGATTCTATCAAGGCATTCACAAAAATCGATAAGAAACTTTAGGAAGGAACCTTTTGTTTCTTCTCTTGCTGCCCCCTAACTTTTAGATGGACCCAGTAAACGAATCTTCAAACCTTTACAGCCTTACGGGAATCCGTTCTATCTCCAAGTGTTCGCCTTGTCGACTTTTTCTTGCCGCTAGTCGACCAGTCTATATTTGGCTAGACGCCGCAGCTTGAATATACATCTTTGGGCTCGACCGCTTTGCTAAATCAAAAGGCCATTCAACTTTCAATTCCTCTTTGTTTCAGCAAATTATCCAATGCTAAGATAGACGTCGTCATCTTCCCGTTTCTTTTCCTTTTCACGTCGGAAAATTTCCCCCACCACTGGCAATCATTTACCGACAACGCCCACATTCGCTACCATGGCTCCTAGCATGCCAACAGCTCCTGTGATGGGAGAGCCAACGACCACGACCGGTTCAAATTCTCTCTCTGAAATGAACCCTAGCGATGCGGAGGTTTCTACCATGTCCTCGCCGCTCTCTGACCTGATTAAACTTTCTGCGTCTACATTTACCACATCGCCAACTCCCAGTTCATGTAACTTGGTTACCGACTCTTTATCGCCCGATACCCCATCACCTACCAACACGCGCCCCGCAGATATTCCACCACCAAAGAAGCCAATCATTCTTAAGCTCACATACGCGGCTTCGCAAAAGTCACAACAGCCACCAAATTTGAAGGAGCAAGTCGCGCCGCGCAAGTCAGAAAGTTCAATCAACATTTTGCTTAAGGCTTCACAGAAAAAGTCTTCCAACGCGCCTTCAACAGGGAAGAAGAGATCTAGAACGGCTTTGCCTGACAGTGCTCCCGCAAAGCGCGCCAAACTTGTTGCCGACCAGGAGGAATCTGACAGTATGGCGAGAAGCGCGTCAACAGCGAAAGCCACAGGAAAGGCTCCTACAACCAAATCTACGACAGCAAAAGCTACGACCAAGACTACTGCAACCAAACCTACTACGGCCAAATCGACTACCAAATCTGCTGCGAAGTCTTCGGCGAAGTCATCAACATCACCTCCGGCGGACACAAAGACTACTAGTAACACACGCGCAACTCAGTACCTCGATTTCGATGAAGCTCAACGTCATGCCGCCAGGGGCGAGTCCACAGCCGAAACACAACAACTCAAAACACTCATGGCAGCACTACGCAAAAAGAAAAAGATTGTCGTGATCGCCGGCGCCGGCATCTCTGTGTCAGCTGGAATCCCAGATTTCCGGTCGGGCCACGGTCTATTCAAGACTCTCAAAAAAGAGCATAAGCTGAAGGCGTCTGGCAAAGAATTATTCGACGCAAGCGTGTACAAGGACAAGACCATGACCGAGTCTTTCCACGCCATGGTCCGCCAGCTTTCGGGCATGACCAAGAGTGCCGAGCCAACGGCGTTTCACCATATGCTCGCTTCTCTCGCAGAGGAAGGTCGGCTGATGCGGCTGTACACACAGAACATTGACTGCATGGACACGAGGCTGGAGCCACTGGCGACAAAGGTTCCGTTGAACAACAAGGGCCCATGGCCCAAGACGATCCAGCTGCACGGAAGTGTCGGGCACATGGCGTGTTCCAAGTGTGGGTTTCTCGGCGAGCTGAAAGCCGAAATATTTGACGGGCCCGAGACACCGACTTGCCAACAGTGTGTCGAATCGGAGACGCTCCGGGTCATGTACGGCGGAAAGCGCTTCACGGGTCACGGGTGTCTGCGGCCGCGCATTGTACTATACAACGAAAGCAACCCGGACGAAGACGCCATTGGGGCCGTGTCGATGGCAGATTTGCGGGCTCGGCCGGATGCTGTCATTGTGGTTGGCACGACGATGAAAATCCCGGGTCTAAAGAGGCTAACCAAGGAGCTGTGCGCCGTGACACGGGGCCGAAAAGACGGATTCACGGCGTGGATCAACATTGACCCTGAGCCACAAAGCGCCGAGTTCCGCGAGTGCTGGGATATGGTTGTGAAGGCGCGGTGTGACGACGTGGCCACGGAGTTGGGACTTCCGCGCTGGGAGGAGTACCGGCAGACAGCGGCGGCGGCGGAAGTGGAAGAGGAGAAAACAAAGGCCGAAGATGCTACGGCTGAACACACCACAAAAGCAGTTGTTTCCCACAAAAACAACAACGAGCCACGGAACATTGCAGTACGTCTGCAAGCCGTCAGGTTGGGTTCAGCTGAAGTTCAGGCGGCCGCCACCAAAACCAGCAGTCTGGCAGGACCAAGCAAAACCGGCGATTCGGACTTGTCACTGACGGCTGCCACCAATTCGTCTGCCATTGGTTCTCCGTATTCAGCTTTGTCCCGGTCGTCATCGTCGACCTCTGTCAACAGTGATAGCACCGGTAAACCCCCAGTCATCAAGGATCATCACGGCTACTCTTTGACAGACACACACAATGCCAGTGCCAATGCCAGTGTGCAGCAGGCACTCGAGAGTTACACCCCGGGTGTGGGTTTAGCGAAAATCCCTCCAATTGGGATATCGAAGTCTGCATGTTTTCAGCCGCAGATAGTTTCTGTACTTCCCGCCCGCAAAGCCAATGGTCTTAAAAGCGACGAGGCCCCTCTTCTGGGAATATCGTCTCTTGGTTTTGGATCTAAAGTTGACATCAAGACGACAACTGCTTCTTCTACGGTCTCTATCCCAGTCTCGGTGTCTGTTCCCAAAACTACCAAGGGTAAACAAGCTCAGCTCGGTTTTTCTTCTTCTAAAGCTTCCGTCTCTAGACTTTCCAAATCGACTAAAGCCGCAAAATCCTTGAACTCAAACACCACTCGTTCGCACTCTACGACATCGGCTTCTATAACGAAGAAAGCTCCTGCTCGCAGACGCAGTCTCAAGCCCCGTGCCGCCAAAAGCAAGACCGCTGCTGCTGCTGCCGCTTTGTTAGCTAGCGACACGCCCTCTCAGAGCGCAGAGATCACGACTTATATCACTACAACCAAGGCTTCTTCGGCCTGTGCCCGTCGTACCCCGCTACCTTTCGGTCGACCCCCACGTCCTGTGACTATTACCACTTCAGTCCAGAAAGTCAATCAGACGAACTCGAGCCCGTTGCTGTCTGCTTTTGAGCCACAGCCAAAGAACTCTTCGACTTATCTACCGCAGTCCCCAGATAGTATCCCAGACTTTCCTCTTGAGCCTATTGCGTTTCCCGTGTGTGGGCCTGTGAATTCTCGGGGCGACTAAAACCAGGGAACCCCCACGCCTTTTCGACTCTTATCTTTGATTCTGTTATTATTTTTTCTTCTTTTTCTTTCCTGCCTTTCTTCAAAATGGCCGGTGCTACCACTCCCCCCGATACAACGACCAAGAAGCGGACAAAGAAGTATGGCCCGACATTCAAAGTTGCACCACTGCCACCACCCGACGTTCCAGTTATTCCAGGTCCTCCATTCAAGATGAGCGAGAATGGATCCAACAAACCATATAAGTGTCACCCACCTCCAAAGGCCGAATCTCCTACTTCACATAGTGGCTCCGGATCACGAAAGGACGACACAATTTCGCCAAGTACAGTACCTCGTGGTATGGAGTCTTTGATTAACTGAGAAGGTTCAGTTTCTAGTTGGGTTTTCTTTTTTTAACGGCGTCTTTGCTTTCATTATTTCTTCTTTGTCTTTGTTCTTTCTTTTAACGACATCTTCTATTCATTATCATTTTTGTTCTTTTCTTCTTCTTCTTTCCGTCTTTCCGTTTACCATTACTAGGGGGCGTGAATCACCCTCTTTCATTCACTTTCTAAGCGACAAAAAGGAACACTGTTATCCACTCAGTTTATTGCAGGCTTGTTATGCAGCTCTGGGGTGTGCAGATGTGTCAGTCGCCCTGCCACTACTGTCTTCCCTACGCTCCTTCTTCGTCTTTGCCTCCTCTCTTCTTCTAGTCTCTATTATACCTTGCATGACGGCTTCTGATTCCCTTCGGATTTGTCTGCACAGTTAACACCCTTCAAGCCCGACGACTGCTGCAGCCACGAAGCATGATGACATTGTATCCCAGCCGAGCATTCTTACTATCCTTGAAATAGTTGATTTAGAGGCGAGCGGGTCATTGCCTCCGTTGCCGCATCTAATCCTTTGATTTGGTGATTTGGAATTATGGTTCTTTTTTGTCTCCATTCTTTTTTACTTCTTTTTCCTTCGATTTTCCTTCGCTCTTTATTCTTCTTCCTTGGCTGTTGACAGGGAGTATACTTCAGGGCTGGCATCGGCTGAGACGCCACCTTCTGGAGATGGACCTAGACTATTGTTGAAGCTGAAGAGGCTGGCCGACGCATTTGAAAGGGAGACTACAGGATGGGGTGCAATTTTTTTTTCTTTTCTTTAGTTGGTTCATCGGTTGGGGGATTTTGCTTCCTCGCTTGGAGCTTGTTGTTGACTGGACTGACTTTGACAGTTTGGCGTTTGTGTTCTTTTCTGGTACGGAGGATTTTGTTGTTTTTTTTCTGGGTATTTTTTTCGTCAGGTTTCCTGAGGTTGCTTTCTCCGAGGCGTTTACTGGTGGACATTGTCCTGGACCATGGTTATTTTTTGTTTTGTTGAGGGAGGATGGGAATCACCCCCTTTTTTTTTTAGGACGGATATCATGATGTCTTTGGTTTTTTCGTAGTACACGACCACAAACGATTGAACGGAAACAAAATATAGAGATTATTCACACATACAGATACAGACAGACAACATAGACAATGTGTTTACATATTGTACTACTTTCCTCGTTCATGCACAGTTTGACAAATCATTGATATACAGACACACGCATCTGATTTCCCCAACTCAACCAACTAACTAACTAACTAACTACATACATACGTCCTTACCCCATGCTAATCGTCACCATTTCAAAAGCCTTCACATTCTCCTCTCCTTCTCGACGGATTTACCTCAACTCGGAAGGCGAAGAAGAATAGCGCATTCAGCTCGCGACCTGACGAACCCTGGTATCCATGTCCTTGCAGCATCTGGCGGCATGAGGAGTTGGAGCGGGGATGGGCTTGATGCATGTCCCTTCGACGCCGTCTTGAGGCGTCTATTGCAAATTGTTCACCAGTGTGTAATCATCGGCGATTTCCGGACTTGTTCATCACTCTGTCCCGTTCTTCGGTATTTGGAAGGTGAGACCGGTTTATATATAGGTTGTTTGGGAAGGAAGGGGGTGTGTTTTTCTAAAGGGGGTTTAGGATGGTGGAAGATTGTGAGGTTAGGGTTTTGTTGAACGTTGAGATTGATCACATGACTGGGTTGTGTGTTACCTAGTGATAAATACCAAAGCTAAAGGGAACCACACCATGTATAGTATTCCATTTTAATCGCCGTAAAACTCCTCCTGTCATCCCCCCACCTATCCGTGCCCCATCTATCACCGATACTTCCGGCTGGACAATGCAAACGAAACGGGCCCTAAAAACACAGGAATCCACTATATTGTAACTATCCTACTGCCCGGCCCAATCCATCCCACAAACCAACCAGGCGAATCTTTTCTTCCCTCGCACGTACGATGCATATTCATGTACATGTCTATGTGCATACACCTACATACAAGGAGCTATAAGCCTTCCTTTCAGTCGAATGGATTTCCTTAAGAGGGAATTTTGCGTTTGTGGGGAAGTTAAGAAACCGGGGTTTTTGGAGGGTCTTAGGGTTATTCCTCGGGAGAATGGGGGCCGAGTTATGATGATGGTGGGGACGTAGGATGGATGTCGTATTGTAGCCAATAGTGGGGATGATTGGGTGTGTTTTATTTTCTTGGGTTATAGCGGGGAAAGAAGGATTGAGGAATATGGAATTAAGAATGGGACGACGTCATGAAGCAATGGACATAGCATACACATAACCATGGCTACGCTACAGTGAATACATACAATACTCACATAAACCCACCCGTCATATCCATCCTTAAATCCCTAAGCGACCTAAAAAAAAACTACCAAATCAAGTAACTCCCCCCAAAAAATCCATCCGTCACTTCGCTCTTACCCGAGCAAACAGTTTGATAAATCAGCATGTATACAAAAGAACCTCACTCCCCCTCTTATGTATTATCAAATCCCAAGCTGCCCCTCCAACCCACCAGCTGAAACTTAGGCATACATCAGCCAGCCGCAAACCGTCGTGTCACGCGCTGCAGCCAAGTTTTTTTTTGCTCACTTTTTTGATCATGGTAGTTACTGGGTGAGTGGGTGGCAAAAAGCCACTTCTGCTTTGAATCGTGCGGGTTTTCTGGTACGTCTTGTTGATTTGGAAAGTGGTGTGTTGTACTATACATGGCCATCCCCGTCTTGGGACCGAAAGGGGAAGGAATGGAGAATGGATTTACACTTGGAGAATCTATAGACGGAAAGTCAAACTGAGACTTCCTATTGGGGACATGTTACTGGTTCTGGTTTCTATTGTTGCACAGATTTAGTGATGTCATGACATGTGAATATAAAGTAGTAGTAAACAAAGTGCTTCTCATTTCAACGTGTACCCAAGTTTTAAACTGACAAAAAAAAAACACTGATAATAAAAAAAAGAAGAAAACGCCGCTGCCATGACATGACGTCCAATCGCCAATAATCCAACAAGAAATGTCCCAAAAAACAACAACAAAAAGAAAACACAAAAATCAACAACCATCGCCCTAGTCTTCTTGTGCTTCGCATGCTCCAGTCTGCTTGTAGTGACACAAGATCAGAACCCGAGACATCCAAAACTTCAGACCGAGAATGGGGGTATCAAGCAATGCTCGGGATAGCCAGTGTAGGGACCAAATACGCGTCGTATGGCGCTGGTCGGATATAAGAAACAAACAGTAGAAGAGCAAAAATAAAATGTAGGCCTCCATAGTCGGGGCTTTCAACGAAACGCCCAGAGAAACAAAACCAAGACCCAAAAAGTAGAAACAAACCCACCAATCTATCCAAACATGAGCATCACCATTATGCTGCACTGACGCCCCGGGCTGCCTCAGCCTCCTTCTTCAATTGTCTGTCATACAGAGCATTGTACATCCGGTTCAGCTTAGTCCCGTCAAGTGGGACCTTCTCTACTGGCCACACCTTGGATAGGAAACGCCAGAAGCCCTCGCATGTCTTCTCACTGAGCGACCGGTTTGCCCGAAGTTCGTGATCCAAGAACTTGCCAATGACAACGAGTTCCTTACCAAAGATACGAGCCCGCTCTTTGGCATCTGGTACCCGATCCTTGGTCGTGTCGAGAATGTTCTCTAGATTCGGCCGTACAGGCTTCATGAGGCTCCAGAGGTAAACGTCGTTGTCGGGATCATCACGGTTGCCAACATCCACACCGTCGCCAAGGTTACGAAGCTCCTCAAGCCGTCTGAGTGCGCGAGTCCGCTCGTCACTACCATGAGACTTACTCGAATGGCCACTTTCACGGCGTCTATCACGGTCCGAATCACGGTTTCGGTCGCGCTCGCGCTCGCGCTCACGCATCCGTTCCCGGTGGTCCCTGTCTCGATCCCGATCACGCTCCCGGTCATACTCGCGGTCACGTCTAGGATCTTCACGGCGGGGCTCACGTCTGGGATCTTCTTCAAAGCGACGCTCGTCACGGACATAACGGTCTTCGCGTCTAGAATCGCGACGCTCATCATCAACCCGGCGGTGCTTAGACAACCGGTGTTCTTCCTCGTCCCGTCTCTTCCTCTTCGGTGAAGAAGAACTACGGTCGCGACTGTTGGATCTCCGACGGACATCTTCACCGCGGCGCATAGCAACCCGATCCTCGTTGTAGGCCTGACGCCTTTTGGTATCAGCATTGCGAGGGCGGACACTATCGCTGTCACGGCTACGACCATTGCCACTCCCACTACGTGAAATAGCCGGTGCGGGTGACCCAGTTTCAGTACGTCGGAGCATAGTGGCAGCACCTGGAGCCTTCTTGTTGGTACGATGATGATTCTCAACGATCCGCTTCGCAAGTGCGTCATTCGAGAACTTAGCATATACGACAGACAGCAGGTACTCAGCACGGCGAGTCAAGTGAACAGCACCGGGCGCCTTGATCTTGTCGCCGCCCTTGGTACGCTCCTCCTTCTTCTCAATACGGTGCTCCTCCAGGAAGAATTTGCCCGTCATGTCAAGTTCAGGGTCATCACGGATCTGTGTCCACGCACCAAAACCGTACCGATCAATACCAACAAGCAACATACCATCTTCACGTGCACCCCATGGGCAAGAATAGCTAGCAGACTTGGTGGCTTCGGGAATCCGGAAGAGTTTGAAGTTGTCCTGCTTACGAATTGCTTCATGCAAAGTACGAAGCTGTGGTGGTCGCTCTACGGGGGTTTCGGCGTTGACCTTCTTCAGCACACCAAAATCAAACAAAATGGCCTTTTTGTCTTTCTTGGGCACAATCTTGCTGTTGCCATGCCGGTCCTCATGGGAAATGCGGGCTTGGTGTTCTTCGACAACGCGCTTACACTCACTGATGAACGACGTCACGAAGTCGGTGATAATATCACGATCACGGTCGGCAAGTTTAGCGTCCTGCACAATCTCGTCACCACGGTCTTCCATCGAGCCGAACCGTTGAAGCGCACGAATCAAATTTCGTTGTTCACGTTCGCTGAGTGGTCTCCGTGGGTCAGAACGCATTGCCCGTCTCGCTTCCATATCACGTTCCTTCTCGTACTCACGTTCCCGCTTCTTAGCAAGACGTTCAGCACGGCCGTCCAGATCAACAGCGATACGACCCTTCATAGCAGCACGGCGTGGCGCATTTTCCTCTCTGACCTTCTCAAGGTACTCAGCGTGTTTACGCTTTTCCTCTTCGGCCTTAAGCTGTGTCAACTGATCCTCGGGAATGATATCATCCCAGTCCATAGCAAGCTCATCGACCTTGACATCAGTGTACTGCATGAATGAGTCCCAATCAATACCACCATTGCTCAAGTTCATCTTGTCACTGACAGCTGTCTTGGTAACCTCAGCGGTCTCTAGGATTTGATCAATGTCAAGCTGCTCAAGGCGAGCCTGGTTGCCAGATTGTTCAAACATCTTTTGAGAACGCATTCTAAGAACCATTTGGATATCCTCAGATGTAGACGGGCCATCAAGCTTGAGTCCACGACGATCCAACTCTTGTCGCACAGACTTGTCGTCGTCTGTAAGGCCGGCTTGGATAGTAAGGTATTCGAGCAAGAGCTTGTTTCGAGCACGCTCCAAAACCTCTTCTTCTACTGTCTCTTTAGAAACCAGACGGTAAATGTTGACTGGCTTCTTCTGTCCGATACGGTGAGCACGAGCCATGGCTTGGAGGTCGGCCTGTGGGTTCCAGTCGGAATCGAAGATGATAACAGTATCGGCAGTCATGAGGTTAATACCCAAGCCACCAGCACGCGTAGACAAAAGGAAGCAAAAGTCCTCACTGTCCTCGGCATTGAAGTGATTGATGGACAAACGACGAGCAGACGCACCAATAGTACCATCAAGACGTTGATACTTGTATCCACGGAAGTTCATGTACTCGCTTAAAAGATCCAGCATGGCAACCATCTGACTGAAGATGAGAACACGGTGACCATCACGCTTCAGTTTGGTAAGCAGTTGGTCAAGAAGCATCATTTTACCACTGCTGGTCACGAGTCCCTTCATCGTGTTCTCACGAGACTCGTTTCCGCCAAGAAGCTTAGCCTCTACACCGTTGATCATGTATGGATGGTTAGAAACCTTCTTCAGTTCCATCATGATGTTGAGAAGTGAGTTCTTCTGTCCTCCAGTGGCGTTACAGAGGGCAGAGTAGTTCTTCGTCAAAACAGCCTTGTAGCACTCTAGCTGGAGATCCGATAGCTCAACACGAATAATCTTCTCTGTTTTTGGTGGAAGATCAGACTCGACAGTCTCTTTGGTACGACGAAGAATGTATGGCGCGATACTCTTGTGAAGTTTCTCAAGTTCAGCTTGAGCATCGGCAGCAGGCAAAGACTCGATGTCAGCGGGAATGGTGACCTGGCCAGGGTTGAGGAAGTCCATCAGAGCAGCCAATTCTTCCAGGTTGTTCTGAATGGGGGTACCTGTGATGAGAACTTTTGATGGCACGTTCAAGCTCATGAGCTTCATGTACAGCTGTGACTCGCGGTTCTTCAATCTGTGAGCCTCATCAACCATCAACGCTTGCCATTTAAATTGTTGCAAAAAGGTAACATCTGACATTACATAGTCATACGAAGTGACAAGAATGTTGAACTTGGGTCGTTTGGGGTTACCATTAACCATCAACTCGTTATTGCGAATGACAGTGCGAGCAGTCTCTGGACCCAGGTACACGACATAGTTGAGCTCAGGGGCCCACAGGTCAAAGGTGTCACACCAAGCAGGAACAACAGACAGTGGGGCCACAACCATGAAAGGACCCTCTTGGCCACGGGAATTCAGAAGCCAGCTTAGCCATGAGACTGACTGAACAGTCTTTCCTAAACCCATTTCATCGGCCAGGATGACATTGTTGGCACGGGACCAGTTGAGGGCAAGGAACTGAAGACCACGAAGCTGGAATGGCCGCAACTGACCACCGGTGATGTAGCTGGGCTGGGCATCGAGCTTGGTGAAGCGAGTACGGGTATCTGGGTTGATTTGACGACGATCCGAGACCCACGTTCTTTGTTGACGGTCGAGAAATTGGTCAATCTTATCTTGGAACTTGCCACTGACGTCGTTGGCAGCCTCCCATGTGCATTCGTTGTAAAAGAGGCCCTTCCATTTGATAAAATATTGGGTCTGGCCCTCCTCGTCACTGCGGACACCAACGACCCGTTCCACCTTTTTGTAGTCTTCGAGAGCCTCCTCGTTACGTTCCTTGTCCATAAGGAACTGCTCGCGCTGTTCGGGAGTAACGTCAATCTCGAGGATAACGCGCTTCTCGGCTTCGATGGTCTTACGGAAGTAATTCTCTACTTTGCGGAAGCCACGGGTGTCCTTGAGAGTCTCCCAGTCTTGCCAAGTAGCGTGCATGTGAGAGTAGCCTTGCCACCGTACATTGTACTCAAAATCTGATTTGTTTGAGTAAATAGAAAGCTCATGGCCATCTAGGAGCCGGTGGCCAATGACCTCGCCAACGTATGGAGAATCATCGACCTCATTCTCAACATACTCGCGCCAGACAGGCTGTTCGTCGTCAGCAGAATCGAAATCACTTTCTTCATAGGCTCCCTGTTGGACCCTAGCAGCCGTACGGCTAGAGAAGCGTTTCTCGGCAGCAAAGTGGTCAGACTTGCGTTCGCGGCGAGCCTTTTTTCGCGAGTACTTGTCCTTTGTGGTACCGTAGACGTCGGAGTCCGAATCACTGTTGGACACACGACGAGATGTTGCTACTGGAGGTGATCGTTTTGATGCTTTAGAGGAATAAGGGTTAGTCGATGGTGTGGTCAGTCGACAAGAGGTGTGCAACTACAAGTTTGGTGGCTGCATGAAGGCAGGGCTTACAAGAACGAGATTTGTCTACGCGGCGCTTGGTCGATGGACGACTTGATGGCATTTCATCTGATTCTGAATCACTGATGGCCTATCCCACAATGTTAGCTTTACTTGAACAGATGGGATTGGGTTAAGGACGACATTGTCGCATACCATTTTGCGGCTGGTGACAGCACGAGACTATAATGAAAATATTAGTAGTGTGTGGAGAAAAGGCACGCGATTCAAACGTACACTTCTTCGCAGGCCGTAAAGCTCTGGATTCTGGCTAATGTAGTCCTCTTCATGACCCGACTTTTTGCGCTTCATGTTACGAGACGAAGCGGGTGTAGAGCGCTGGTCCTCTTCAACATCGTCATCACTAGGTTCGGCTGCTGATGGAGCACTCGGTTCATCCATGTCATAATCGCCGTCATCATATGCGCGTTCTGAGGCGTCGTCACTTGGTGAGGTCTCCTCATCATCGTGTGTGTAGTCTGGGGCGTCGAGAGCCGATGTGTTGGCCGAGATGCGATGTGCTGAGCGCGCATCTGACAGTTCGCTCCCCGACATCTGATCGGAGGCATCCATGATGTCTGCGTCGCTGTCAGACATGGCTGGAATGTGAACTTTGATCGGATACACCGATCAGCAAGGTGGAAGCTATGTCGTGATGATGAAACCTGCGATGAGTGACGGTAAATGCGGTTAGTTTGGTGGCTTCAGCCTCGCGGACTATGGGCGGCATGGGGGGTATGTAGATAGACGAGGCGACTCGTTTTACGGGACAAAGGACGAGAAAAGTTGAGTAGAACATGGGATGCGACGGGTAGGGTAGCTTCCGATGATATTGCGATGATATCTGATGAATAGACATGCGGAGAGCAATTGAATGATCACAGGTACAGGCAAAGCAACAGTGTCAACAAGATGAATGAAACTGTATCAACTGAATGCACTGGCGACAGCAAAGAATCTAATCGGCGCAAAATCAAACATCAAATCGGGGGTATGACGTTATGATGATGATCGAGTTAAGAAGCGACGGAGGACGGGCAATAGACGAAACGCGATGGCACCAGTGTAAGTAGAAGGAGAAGTACATACCAGCAACAGATATTTTATCGGGGCTATTCGAATCGATTAAAGGATATCGCCGCCTATAATAAGTATAGCACCTCAAAAGGGATCGTTAAAAATGGAGAAGCTCGATGGCAGGAGGTGATGACGGGATGGTGATGGGCCAGCTTCTGGGTGGATGGAGTGCGAAGGTGAGGATTGGGAAGCAGAAATAATTACGTGGGTGAGTTCGAGTGGGTTGTGGCTGCAAAGGCTGCTAACTAAAGACACCAGGCTTTGGGGGTTAAAAAAAACTGACAAGGGTGATTACAGGCCCGTGAACTCTGGTTAGGCCACTAAAGCCTCTGAGGCTGCATGTACTACAGGGCATGCATCTTACAGATATGGCTATATTGAATTGGGCCTTGACGCGCTAATTGGTTGGAGTTCAGTGCAAGTCTGAGAGCCACATGTGGCTGTGGCGCAAACCCGTGGTTGGTGTGTTGAAAGCCACACGTTGGCTGATAATTGTAGGTTATACGTCGTAGTAGAAGTAGTCACAATAACCTCCAGGGACAGCTTCTTGTGATCTTTAGTAATGTATATACCATAAAATTTGGCGCCTCGTGTGTCCGTTTGCTCATTTCCAAGTGCCATTTGTTTACCGGTCACCCGGACTCGATGCAACCTATTTACGACTCCATTTGACAATCCAGCCATAGTTTGGCATTGATCCTTGCGCGAGGCCTGATTTATGGTAGGGTTAATAAACCCAATATGAAAATCCTTCTCTACTTTTTGGAAGTAGCGCCCCACCGGGTAATTTGGTGTTAGCAATTTGTGCAGTCTCTGTGCAGCAGACAGCGGAAAGCATTCAAGGGTGTAAAAGGTGTTTAAGAAGAATGGCAATTACAAGCATTGTGCTGTAAAATGGTAGTGCAAGCACCTAAGTACAGGTACTTTATGTTCTAGCCACATATATACTACATACAAAGTACCCGAGACTTTCCTTTTGACAAGGGGTTCAACTGACGATTCAGAAGCCAGGAAAAAAAGCTTACTCGTCAGTACGCTGCAGCCCACAATTCATTAACGGACTGACTGCCAGTTGGTGCATGGAAATCCATCTTTGATCTTGAACTGCCATTTCGACTGATTTCTTGTTATTCATCAGCCTTTCCGTGGTTTTGCATCATCAGAAGCTGA
Source organism: Huntiella moniliformis (assembly GCA_000712465.1). Taxonomy (NCBI): domain Eukaryota; kingdom Fungi; phylum Ascomycota; class Sordariomycetes; order Microascales; family Ceratocystidaceae; genus Huntiella; species Huntiella moniliformis. The sequence goes on from JMSH01000073.1 coordinate 121,485, forward strand.
CGTTGTGGACATTGATTGTCTAATTTGAGTTGAGACTTTGTCACTTTTACCGCCTTTACAGTTAAACGTCTCGGCTCTGTCGAGTTATCTACCACAATGTCTGACAAGCTTACCAGGTTAGTAAAGAGAAATGCAGAGAGAGAGGCACAAAAAATGGAAGCCGCGATGGTTTCATAGATTGATTGGGAGTTTTCATCATGTTGAACTTGACCACTGACTTTCATGATATTACAGAATTGCCATTGTCAGCACTGACAAGGTTAGTTTACAAACCTACCCGTTAGCCAGGCACAGCCAAATCGTCTTGGGATCGTGAAAATTCGAAACGGGGAAAAAAATTATCACCACCAAAATTGGCCCCGCCGCTACCCCGCCATGTCGATAATCACGAAACCCGCCCAAATTTGGCCCAAACAGCGGAAAAAAACGGCATTTGGAGAACTCCAGCTAACCAAAGAACGCATTATTTTCTTTTTCTCACGATTTAGTGCAAGCCCAAGGTTCGTCTGCACCCATTCCTTCACATGCCCGCATAAAAACAGCACCCTGACACCCATGATAGAAATGTCGTCACGAATGTAAAAAGTCATGCCCTGTCGTCCGTTCCGGAAAGCTGTGCATTGAGGTCGCCCCCGACTCTCGTATTGCCTTCATTTCTGAGGGTCTTTGCATTGGTTGTGGTATCTGCCCCAAGAAGTGCCCCTTTGGTGCTATCACCATTATCAACCTGCCTACCAACCTTGAGTCTCAGGTTACCCACAGATACTCGGCCAACTCTTTCAAGCTTCACCGTCTGCCTATGCCCCGCCCCGGAAACGTTCTCGGTCTTGTTGGAACCAACGGTATCGGTAAATCGACTGCCCTGAAGATTCTCAGTGGAAAGCTTAAGCCTAACCTGGGCCGCTTCGACAACCCCCCTGACTGGGAGGATGTCATCAAGTACTTCCGTGGTTCCGAGCTTCAGAGTAAGTTTATGGCTATTTTTGACGTGCAAAATCATTTTTCGCTGACATGTCTTCACTATAGACTACTTCACCAAGCTTTTGGAAGATGACCTGAAGGCTGTCGTCAAGCCTCAGTATGTCGACCAGATTCCCCGCGCTGTTCGCACTCCTCAGAAGTCGGTCAGATACCTCATTGAGTCGCGCAACTCGCTTGACAACATGGAGGAAGTTGCCAAGATTCTTGAGCTGAACCACATCATGGACCGTGACATCAACCTCTTGTCTGGTGGTGAGCTGCAACGTTTCGCCATTGGTACTGTCTGTGTCCAGAAGGCCGATGTCTACATGTTCGACGAGCCTTCTTCTTACCTCGATGTCAAGCAGCGTCTCGCTGCCGCCAAGATCATTCGCTCTCTGCTTCGCCCCGATGATTACATTATTGTTGTCGAGCACGATCTTTCGGTTTTGGATTACCTTTCTGATTACGTCACTGTCCTTTACGGTCAACCCGCCGTTTACGGTGTCGTCACCCTTCCCTACTCTGTTCGTGAGGGTATCAACATCTTCCTTGATGGCCACATTCCCACTGAGAACTTGCGTTTCCGTCAGGAGGCTCTCACTTTCCGTCTTGCGGAGTCTGCTGATGAGATCCTGATTGACAAGACCCGCGCTTTCAAGTACCCCGCCATGCACAAGACCCTGGGTAACTTCAAGCTTAGAATCGATGCTGGTGACTTCACCGATTCCGAGATTATTGTCATGATGGGTGAGAACGGTACCGGTAAAACTACTTTCTGCCGCATGCTCGCCGGTGTCCTTAAGCCCGACAGCAAGAACCAGGTTCCCGAGATGAAGATCTCCATGAAGCCCCAGACCATCACTCCCAAGTTTGAGGGTTCTGTTCGTCAGCTCTTCTTCAAGAAGATCAAGGCTGCGTTCCTGTCGCCCCAGTTCAACACCGATGTCATCAAGCCCCTCAAGCTTGACGACTTCATTGACCAGGAAGTCAAGAACCTGTCCGGTGGTGAGTTGCAGCGTGTTGCTATCGTTCTCGCCTTGGGTATTCCTGCCGATATTTACCTCATTGACGAGCCTTCCGCCTACCTCGATTCCGAACAGCGTATTGTTGCCGCCCGTGTCATCAAGCGTTTCATCATGCACGCCAAGAAGACCGCCTTCATCGTCGAGCACGATTTCATCATGGCCACCTACCTTGCCGATCGTGTCATTGTCTTTGATGGTAAGCCCGGTATCGACACTCACGCCAACACCCCTGAGTCTCTCCTCACTGGTTGCAACGCTTTCCTCAAGAACCTGGACGTTACCTTCCGTCGCGACCCCAGCAACTACCGCCCGCGTATCAACAAGTACCAGTCCCAGTTGGATCAGGAGCAGAAGCTGTCGGGCAACTTCTTCTTCTTGGAGGATGGTCCCAAGTCGTCTTGAAGTAGCCGCGGTTGTTCATACGGAAAATTGGAGGCAATACCGGCGCCTTAATAGACAAAAGGAAGGGCGGAGATGGCGTCGGGAGAAGCGGAAGCCTAGGAACGGGAGAAAGGGCCACCGTCGTTACAACAGGGACGACGCAGCCCTCCCCGGACATTTTCAGTACAGGGTGTACTATTGCATTGGGTTCAGGCGTTTTTGGGCGTTTAAAAAGTGCGTTTTATCTTTTTCTGCAGACTTGCAAACTGGGCTGGGCAACAAGCGCGTCCACTGCGAGTGCCTTTTTGGGATATGGGCTTTCTCTTGTCTCATCTACCTCGGAATATTCACCTATTCGCTGTCGAACAACTACCCACTATCGTTACTGCTATCACTACTATTGCCTATCCTTTCCTTTTGGTTAACTAGGTGATTGGTCACGTGAGATCCATCGTTGGATTGGTGTCACGTAGTTGATGCCAAGCCAACGATATTATTCGTATCGCCTGGAGATCAGGTGACTATGTCGTTGAAAGCGGGGTCTGGATTCCTGTCTGAGGGTTTCAAGCCCTTGTGGAACCGGTAGTTTGGTGTAAGTGGGGAATTCACGGACGGCGTGGTGGATGAAGCAGGGATGGGCAAGGAAAGAAGTGAAGTTTGGGTTTGGAATAGAGTAAGGGTTTTGTTTTTGAGAATTAGTTTGATTGTTTATAAGAAGGATTATTTGACATGTGCCAAGCTGATTTGTGTTTAGCGAGCAGGTGATAAAAATCCATGTGTGTAAAAGAGGATCTATGTATATATGTATGTATGTCTATGGGCGGTCCGATTGAACGTACTTGAATGTCGTTGCTATTACCGGTGTCAACACAGTAAAACGTGACTGGCTCCTACCCTGTCTGTGTCCTTGTTCAACGATTTGGGAAGCACGATGTATATGTATGTACATACATTCAAGAGCTTTCCGCTCAGAATAGAAGGGACGTTGTACCTGCCTCGTGTTGAAGCTATAATTAACACACAGAACAATGGCTGAGCCGCGAGATTTGACACGTGTCACAGGAATATGTGATTCACTTTTATTTGTTCATCGAGGGCAAGAACTAGACCTTTTTGGCCTATTTAGCTGTGGTTTGTCACTATGTTATGTTACTTGGTTAACCGATCATATTGTGATCATGCTTTTTAAAAGTCACCTGGTTATTGGGCCTGCTGGACTTAGCTTAGCCGTAATATGGCCTTCATCTCAAAGGAGGTGATATCATGACGAATGAACCTATTGATTGCTTAATGCCCAAGTTGTCACTGATGGGAGTTGACAGTGTCGGGTATCAACGCCAGCGTTTTAACAGCTGAAAAAAGCAGTGATGTGTCTGTCTCCACGCTGCCTCATACAAAATCCCGGCGTTTATTGGAAACATGTTTTGTGGTTGTTGAACTTGTATTGTAACGCGGACTCTATAAGTTAAACAATGACAAGCTCATCTCTCCATTCAGTAATCAGATGAGACCGAAGTACACCCACTAGCAAGGCATATTCGACATACAAAACCTCACCTTGTGGGTTTGCGTTTCGTACTACGAAAGGGTGATGGATTCCCTCAGCTAAGACGACTTCATCGTTAATTTGACTATAAATACAACCCATGAATAGATTGCCATCCGATACTATGCCAAGCTTATGGCCATGTCGTTGCATCCACCGCAACTCTTGAACAAGATTTTCATCAACATCATCATCTTCATACCTGTCGATATCAAAGTAACGCTCTAAATCCTTTTTGATACTCTCGTTGAAAGGCGGTATGCAACCCAACCATTTGAGTAGGAAGTCTCTCCCTCTATCGTCGATCTGACTTCCACCGAAGCGAGCGGCCATTGCCTTTCTTAACTCTTTCCATATGGAGCCCAAGATATCAAAGTATCCGCCACAGGCATTACTCCCTCGAGATCCACTCGTAATCCGTGATTCTCCATAGGTAGAGTAAAGCTGAGATGCGTCATTTTCAGGGACTTGATTATCTTTTCTACAATATCCAAGACGATCTCAGTGTCGGGTTTGTTGTATTCAACCACTATTTCAAGATCTTTGTAGAGTCCAGCAAGGGAAAATAGACGGTCGCGATCTAGTCCCACTTGGAGGAATTTACACGAACTGCTAATCGCA
>JMSH01000074.1:0-108873 GCA_000712465.1 Huntiella moniliformis
GTGGTATAAAGAGTCACTATCAGCTCAACCTGATTGATTAGTTTAGTCTGCTTCTTCATCGAACTCCTTGTAGCCTGTCTTTACTGTCCGATTTTGTGTGACTCCATTGACCCCTCACATAGATTCCCGTTCGGCCAGCCACCCGCCGACAACAACTACTCACCAAGTCCCCCGAGGGGTTGATACAAGTCCGCATTATGCCGATCACCCTGTGAAGGACTTCATCTTAGGGACTACAGTTCTTTAGATTTTAACTAGGACTTGGCATAAACACCAAACGGCTCTTACTCTACAGGGTGCTTTACTTCGCCCCTTCCTTCCTTAACAAAGTCCCTGTATCTTGCATTTAGGCACCTACTTGTGACTAGCTTTTGCCATTTTGTGGGAAATAGATTATCGTCCAAGGAACGCTACAGCCTACGGATCCTTTGGAAAGATAAATACCCGGTGACTTGAGGAAGGACTGAAAACTCATCAAACGTTAGTATATAGGTTTCATTGGAATCAGATTCCTGAATGAAGGTTCCGTGAAAAGGTTATAGCAGTCACAGCAGTAATAGGGCTGGCAAACCCCTTCTTTATCATCAACACGAGCCTCTTGATGCAGAGAGCATTGGCGACACGAAGCTTATGGACCTTAGTGGCTAGGCAACAGGCAGTGTAGCTAGCCATATGACTCAGAGCCGTGGCGGTGAATTCAAAAGTGGCGCTGGAAAAGGCTCGACCCACAAGTGAATCACCCGGCAACTGCTAATAATCAGTCATGAAGTTGAAAAAGCAGTCACTCAAGAATGCAGGAAGATCGATGTAGGGCCGCAGGCGAGACAAAAAGGTAAAGGAATGCGGTCTTTCTAGACGTTCACTGAGGAGGCCTAGGTTGACATCTTTTACAGTGAGACACTGCTACAGTCCATTTGTACTTTTTGACACCTGACAAAGCAAAAGCACTGGTGAGCTGCTCCTTCGTTATCTGTGGGAAGGGCCTGTCCGTGTTTATAGACAGCAGTGGGATTTGCTGGTGTAACGATCGACAACCGAAATAGGTAATAAACCTAGCACCACTATGTGTTAGGCTAAGGTCAAGGTATATGGAACAATGTATTTAGATAATGAAAAGGATAGTTGCATTAAGAAGTAGAGCTAGGCTAAGACATGGTCGCGACCGAAAAGGGGGTCTTTATATATTTGATTGAAGGCAGGCCGCTCGGCATGTTCAGCATGATCGGTAAGACTGAAGTGACGAATTAAGAAGAAGAACGAAAATGGTGGGGTGAGTGTGGTTTGGCATAGCGTATGTCTCTGAGAGTCACGTTGGACACAGAGGTCTATTAGGGTGCCTTGACCTATAGTCAATGTAATCATTAACAGATAATGTGGAAATGAGAGCCCATCATGAGGTACTGCAAGGCACCGGAGAACCTGGGTTTTGGGAGGCTGGACCGTCAGGAGACGGGATGACTAAATAGACCCGTGATGGACCCTAGCTATCGGTCAACTATAAGTTCGGGGCAGGATCCCGAACTTATAGGTACTTAAAAACACAAGTCAAGAACTCTTAAATTCAACAATTTGTGTTGAAATAAGAGCGGCACCTAGGGTATCTAAGAGTTCGGACAAACCACAAATGAGTGAGAATTAGGGCACAGTGGGGCGTAAGTGGAGACAAGAGAGTGTATAAGTATGAAAAGAAAAATTGGAAGAGAGTTTGTAATTAGAAGAAGAAGAACCAATCAGCCTTATTTTTCAACAGTTTGACACATTTTAGCTCTACTTTGTAAATGCTCCATACTGAAATTGTATTCTGTGAACGCCCGATAGTCATTGAATCTTATAAGTCTAGCTGGTGTACAGATGTCGTTTGCATTGTGATCTCGAAACAATGCTATACTGCTAGTTTAGCTGCAGTTATTGCGCGGGCCTTGGTTCAGCTCGGTTGGCAATAGTGTTAACTCACAAAATCGATGCAGAGCACAACACATCAAGTTTCAAAGCACCACTATGTGATGTGCACGGACAACTTACACTGATGAGCCGGATTTATGCAAGGTAAGAATGCAAACGTCGCCCGCTTGTATTGCTGTGAGTGGATGACAACGTAGTTCACCTATGAAGACCCACATGTTAACTATATAGAGTCTGGGTATCATAGAAGTACCAGCTTCACCGGGCAAGGAAGATACGAGTAGGACAAAAGCTGAATGCGCGTAGACTGCACTGGAGGTATGTGAGGGGTCAATGGAGTCACACAAAATCGGACAGTAAAGACAGGTTACAAGGAGTTCGATGAAGAAGCAGACTAAACTAATCAATCAGGTTGAGCTGATAGTGACTCTTTATACCACCATGCTCGCCCTCAAACACACTGTATCATTTCCTGAATTCTTTGATGATGACGTCAAAGAACTTGTGGTGGCGAATGATAACCAGCTGATGCCTCAGCGTGGCAAGGAAAGATGTGATGGCTGATACTTCAGCATCACGAGGGACGATGGCGTCACAGGCAAAGCCTATTGGGGTTGCAAACCCTAACAAGGTATGGATAAAGTGAGGGTGCTATGTGAAGATCTAAAGGGGAGCAGTGGAAAAATAAAACACGACGAAATTTGTCAGACTCAGAACAAGCTGTCTATGAGGAACGATAGATTTTTCTTTTGGCCCAGACCTTACCATCCAGTTTTCACTGTCGGTAGGTGTTGCAAATGATCTCGCATCATACCCTACGACACGTGTATGGTTCAGGTAGTGTACCGTCATTTGTTGGGGGTTACACTGGTCACACAAGAATCGAACAAAATGACAAGAGCAAGGAGTTCAATAATGTTAGGGTATACAACCTAAGTAGGCTTTACCTGTGACATTGTTTCTCACCACGCTGAAGGATCACCTAGTCATTATTTGCCACCAATGAGTTCTTTGTCTTCACCATCAAAGAAGTCAAAAAATGATACAGTGTGTTTAGCTGTCAACCTCTGCCCTGTCTGATGGCTACCCACTTACTCCTCCGCTTGTCAGTATATAGGAATGTCCGCTCGGGCGTTCTCATAGCCCCCGTTAAAGCCCGCATCCATACATAACAGGACCAAGGTACCACCTCTTTCGGCGGAGTGGTATGTTGGTTCCCCGCAGTCCACCAAGTAGTTATATTTCCATTTACCTATGAGCCGTGACCGTAGGTGGCTGTGTGGGATGAGAGTATCCCGCTATCGGCCAGCGATTTCCAAAGAAAACTGGTAGTTCAATCGAGTGAGAAATGAAAGAAGGAGACAAGGAAGTATCGTATGAGGACTAACGATGGGTTTTGAGTGCTCGACAGATAACGCTGGATCAATGGCACGGTGGGTCATTACGGCAAAGACATCGTCGTTAGTGAAGTTATTTTTCGATTGTCGATGGTAACACAAGAAAGTTGTCCTTGAGGTTTGGGCACTATCATTGTGTAACTAGGGCATCACATCTTCCAATAAATCATGTAGTCGAGTCACGAACGATTCACACAAGTCAATTGAAAACATATTCTCATTCATAAAGAGTATCAGTTAACAACCCTTTGTGATGTCTTCAAACACGTTAAATACAAATGACGGGCGAGGTGAAATATGTATTGATCGATAGAAAACAAGGAAGTTAGATGTACTTTGACCAACACTGTAAACGTCATGGAGTACAAACAAGTTCTTGGATCGGTGTAAGAAACTTATCGTCGATGAGCATATATGAACTATAATAAATGTGATATATCCTTAATACTCGACGTTCAATGTATTACGACCAGAACACGCGATACACTTTGTCATGCACCATCGCTAACCTTGATAATATCCCTATATATCAACCCTTGTTTAATGACTCACTAACATCAATCGACACAACTTTAACTCAAAATATGACAAATACCGTCTAAAATATTAATATTTCTCCCACAGCAAACACTGTGGGGCCACAACCTTTAGTCCTGTCTACTAACCGTAAGACATACCGAATCAATGTTGTATTTGTGAGAAACTGAGTCACAACATTGCACTATATAATGTGTTGAAACAAGTGACAATTCCCACACAGAATGATTACATGCATATAGTGAATCAAAACTCAAATTTAGATTGAAGGCGAGCGATGACTTGAATTCATCAGAGAGTACAGAGCCCCCAGCCGTTTGAGCGTTGTTAAATGGAACATTTAGTTTACCGCCTCTCATGGGTGACCATGATGTGTTTCTTGTGGTTCACTAGGAAAGAAAGGCTACTAAAACAAGTCTTGCAAAGATTTTGGGGCATAGGCTCGAGAGCCCGCATTCACTATAAATATACGAAGCCTGATGCTGACTAGTCTATGATGTCCACGTAGATATTTCTTGGGTCATAGAATGCGCTAGCTTTGTGGCTAAGTAAGTCATACCAGGCCTTCGCCATAGTCTGGCAAGTTGACGGTAAATATTGGAAGTTATGGCATGAGCAATTGACACGCTATTGATGCAAGTTTCTCCAACTCCTACTCCAACATTATCTATTCTATACTGAGATGCCTTGGTACCAGGACACTTATTTTTATTCCAAAATTCTAGTGTAGGAAACAATAAATTGATGACACGTATAAATGTAATGAATAGAAATATTAAACTGTTCTCCTAACAGCCGTCTTTGGTTATCTATTAAGTTACAGTATTGATGGCTCAAAATGTGATTTGAAAAACAAACCGGGCTCCTTTGCTTGCCTACACCACGTTCTGTCAATGGGATATGTCATATGCCATATTGTTGTCATCTATGTGTAATGTACTGGAGGACGTGATGCATCACAATAACAAATTGAGCCTGACACTAGGGTACCACTACATATTCGTAAACATTTCAAGTCTGTGTAAAACCCCGGCGAAGCTGTTGTTATACCGCGGTGATCATAGCGTGTGAGGGTGGGATCCTTTGGCCGTAGGAATAAGATAGACAATTATCTATTATTTGCTCATTCTTTGTATGCCATGAGGCACCAAAAGAGGATACTATGAAGAGCATTAAATAAAACGAAGTGGTAGTGTGATCAATGTTCTTTGAAAATAGGTCTTTGCATCATCTAGCGCATATCACCTGATTATTTCTAGTTTATTGAGCTCTCTAAACCCTTTGTCTATTCGGAACACGTCAGTTGATGATGCTCACTTGGATTATGACAGCCTTATAAACTTCAGCGGTGGACCTCAGAGCTATGAGATTTCTTGGTCAACCGTGACTACCTTTATTGCTAGTGTCTATGGCTTGGCAGGTCCAGCCATTGCTTAGAGTCCGTTTTAAGTAGGCAGCGACCTGTGTCATACACGTATGAAAGCTGGAAACTCATCCATATATTGTACACTACTAAGATGTACCCATTGTTGCCATGGAAGTCTCTCAGTTACAGAACTTGATTTCACTAGTGAAAAAGGTCATAGCTATTGGGATATGGTCTTGGTGGTAGTCTGATATTGAGGCTAGATGAAGTATTCACAGTTCAATTACTGACACTGTGCTCTTTTCTGAAGGCGCTGCTGTTCAATTTATGAAGCATTTGATTGAGTAATTTGTGACAACATCTTTCCACTTATAGTTTAACCGAATAACCATGAACTGTCGTCTATTTGCGATGTCGTTATACTTGAGAGACAACGAGGATCCTTGGAGATTGGTCGATAATTCTCTGCCTTTGCACCCTTTCTTGCTACATTGTAGTTACATGAGGTAGCAATTCATACCGCTTTCGGCAATTATCGTGCACATTATGATCACAGGACTATATCTACCTCCACGGAATGTAACCCGTGCCATGATTTCATTCACAGCTAAACCATTTACATCTTTCTACCACTGAAATGAGTGCCAAATTCACGGGAGGCATGCAGTTGGTACATACATTCTATTGATTGGATTGCATTTTAGTAGCACCAATGAAATGAGATTTCATACTTTGTTGGCCGTATGCCTGGTGACTTTATCAGGTGATGCAGTCTCTTGAGGATAAGTAAACATGGCTATTAAGGCCTATTGATAGCAACTAAAAACAGTACCTGAAATAGTGTTGTATTTTCAATGCCACTAGGTCCCATCGTTGGGATGATATCTTTGTGTTTGGGGACTCTTCTGGCAGGGAATCAGCCATATGAACCTCTACACATTAAACTTAATTTAGAGAAACTTGGGGCGTTTAAATGTACGAGATTACAAATAAATGCAAGACAATCACACCAAGGTGGGTGGTATACCACACGTATCCGACATGTGAGTAGCCCCTATGAGAGTAATGAATCAGACAGAAGTATCTAGTCAAGGTTGACATCATTATTCACCTTCACAATGGTTTTGGCATCGTCATCTGTGTTCATCTAATTGTTTGTTTGATCTTGTTGTGTATTGTTCGGATTATAACCCGATAGTTCCCAAAAGGTTGTTGTATCCTTTCTCAAGCCATCCTACAGCAAGACCTCCCTGTGCGACAACTTCTAGGCCGCCACAAATCCAGAATACACTTGTCCCTATACTTACGATATGAAGAGCCTTCCATACTCTCTTCTTCTTCTTTTCTCCACGTCCTTCTTGTGACGCATTACCCTTACCCTTCCATCCCATATTGGCCGGTGCAAACCCGAGCCATTTGGCAGATCCCCATACAATATGTCCACATGCAGTTGCAACAAGACTGCTATAAACTACCCATGAAGTTTTGGGATACTTTGCAAAGGCATGGGATACGAACCCAAGACCAATACTGGAACTGTCACCATCGACAAGCAATGGTAAGATACGGTTCACACCAACATGAACTCCTACCATACCCGCAAGACAATACCCAGAAACGGATATCCAGCTGAAGGAAGGCCAGACATTAGCCTTGTGCCGTCTAGACCCCATCCCAATCTCCGGGGCTTCGCCTCCATAGCGCCGCAAGTTTTGTGCACGACGCGCGAAACGCAAAGCGATGCCAGAACCTATATGTGCTATAATTGGGATGCCAATAAGAAGCGGCTCGGTTATTGGGGTTTGGTATAGCTCTCGTGCTTGGAGTAGGTATGTTTCCGATGCTGGGACGGTTTTGACAAGAAATGGTATTATTCCTGTGTTGGTAAAGTGAATCGACATAAATACGGCAAATGAGTAGCTAGAATACCGTTGGGCACGATTCACTTTTTAACAGTTAGTAAACATAGAGATGAAAGTAACACACCCGGTTACTCACAATAGTATACAAGGCTATGCCCTGTTTCGTGTGCTACCGATGATACTGGAATCGCGGGAAGCTCTTTTTCAACATCCAGATCGGCAGCCCGCGGGTTATGAACACTAGCGCTAGATTCCTCCTCTGCCTCTTCCAAAATGGGCTCTGACAATGGCATTGGTGCTGGGTCAACCCATACCATAGACGCTAGAGTTTCAGTACTCAGGTTATAGAATGAAAACCGAGACTTTGAGGGTCGCGAAGACCGCGAAGACCTGGACGATCGCGGCATTTGGGCGATGTTTGGAAACCTTTTAAATGCTTGGAGTGAATTTGGATGGAATTCGTGTTGGCAATGATGGAAAACGCCTAATACAAGATGCCCAACGTTCGCATGTACAACATTTAAAAGCTTCTGCCCTAAATAGGATATAGGCCAACGCCCTGTACCTTGCCCCACATTTAAATTGATTACAGTGCATTATTCGCTGGGATTTTATACGTCAGTCGTGAAAACCTTGGATAAAGTTGGTAAGGCTAGTGTAACAATTCTTGTGACGTCAATACCACCGACACGCCTAGTCCCATTGAGTTAAATTCAATTACAGGTAAATTTAATCTAATTGTTACAAAATGTCTTCTGTTCGTACTCCAGCTTAAGCTATAAAATGTATAAATACTGACTAATTGGCACAGCGCCAGTCCGCATCAGCGCTGAATAATAACACCAGCAAAGACCGCATGTTATCATACCGCTGCGATCTCTGCTCAAAGGCGTATAATCGCGTAACTGATTATGAGGCTCATCTGAGTGGATATGACCATAGTCACCGCCAACGTATGAAGGATATGAAAGCCATGGTGAAGAACCCCGAGGCTATTGACCGTGCACGAAGGGCTGAGGCTAAACTTGACGGTATAGTGACTCTTGAGACCTCCAATAAACCACCGATAGCCGATGCTTCGGGCGCAGGATTCAAGAAAGGTGGATTCAAAAAGTCACTCAACCCTACTCGGCCATTGGGAAATGTAATCAACGCGCCCAGTACCCAGCCTGTCGTGTCCAACCAAGAACCGCATGACCTGATATCAGATACACAAGTAGTATGCGAAAGTTCGGACGATGAGCAGTACATACAGTATGACCCAAGTATGCCAACCTTGTAAATGACATGCCAAGTAGCTTTTTAAATGCATTTATTTATTGTTTCCCCTTACACCCTCACTCGTATCGAGTCTGTTCTTTTATTCCGTATTCAAGTTAGGAGCCCCTTCTTCAAGTAAACCAGACATATACTGGTTACTTGAGTACCACTCGCTTAGTTGAATTGCTTCGAAATTAACGGGCCCTGGGATATTAGAAACCGAATGTGGGTCAAGCTGGCTGGTAGGTTGTTCATGTAACTGATCAGTTGCCATAAACCCAAGCTGGCCAAGGTACATCTCGAACTCATCGCCTATCTCATTAAACGATTGATTAACTTGAGTCTTCACTTTAGCCCCAAGATAGAGTCTGGCAATGTTGCACATCACCTGGCATAAAGTGTGCATTTTCCGAATGGAGTCGGAAAAGGGGCAAGTAAACTCCAACGTGTTTACGAATTTATCGAGAAGGTCAAGATCTTCGACCTGGAGGGATTCTATGACGTGAGATATGAGAACAAAGAATGGTGCAAATGGCATCATCATCACCGCCCTATAACTACGTTAGCTTCAAGGTTGCTAATTCGACAACACCAAATGACAATCTTACCAATGAACGTATGTTGCCATCACGTAGTCATACGACTCAATCATCGTAAGACACTGGAGGTGCATGTTGATAGTGTAACGCGCAGCGTTGATAGCCTCTTCGCAAAATTTACTAGCTCCCGAATGTGATTGTGGCATAGCGCGATAAGCGAGAGTCAACGACCCTGCAAGACTTACGTCGTTGATTCGAGAAATGATAGTAAGAACCTTTATTTTAGCTTTGGGAAGGTTTGATTGGTTGATACAGTGACTGATATTCTCGGATGTTCGCGATAGCGTCTTGATCTCGTTAGCAATGTCAAGAGCACTATTTTGGATGTCAGTCCGTAGTCGCGTTAAAGCGGATGGGCCATATCTAGTTATTTTCCGCCCCAGTTAGCTACTTTCAAAACAAAGAAAAGAATATACATAACCATAGTTTACTTACAGCTCCTGGTACATGCGATGTTGTATTGAAGCATGCGCAATCAAAAGATTGAACATATCCGCTAATGAGTAAGCAAATCTAGAACTCTTGATACGATAAGGGATGGTAATGGCTGCTTCTGGAATGGTTGTCATTCTCCCATAACGCAAAGCCAGGGCTTTATCGAAGGTGTATATGTGCCAAAACATCATTTCCTCGTCATATGTGTCTGCGTCAGGATACAGGCGTCTTTTGGCAGATATACGATGGTAACCCAATGCTTGTGCGAGCTGACTTGCCGCTACTGTCAACTGCCAGGCTAGTGACATACGTGAACAGTCAACTGCATATAAGGTCTATAGATACGTTAGTGCTGAAGCCTCTCAAGATATGGTATTTCAAACTCCACTCACTCCAAGAGATAAAGCACGAATCATATCTAGAGTAGCAGGAAGAAACAAAGGCAAGCTACCCAACAATATGTCAAGATTTCGCTGACATAAAATACGGTTGGTAATGGCCTCATCTTTTTCCTTTGACGGAGGTAGTATGTGACCCTGTTCTAGTAGAACGAAATAAAGTCCGCAGTTAATGCCAATTAAGTCAGCAACCGTGCAATCGTCTTTAGTATGAATCCAACGAAGACACATGTGTGAAAACAAATCGAATGGGAGGATGACGGAGCACGCATAGTTGAACATATTCGAAGCCTGATCTTCCTCTATTGTGATGTTAGCATAGGTTTAAAAGATGGCGAACCGGATATTCAAACCTTTGACTTTGGAACATTCCAAAATAACCTTAGTTGGTGGCATTGGAAGTTGCGTGTGCCCACCAGGCGGCATGGCCGTCTGGTTTGGAAATCTAAATTCATGATGAGAAGCCTCGGGGTTTTTGAAATTCACAAGTTGGCGTAGATTGTTCAAAGCAGACAACATTTCGGGGTCTGTTGTCTTGTGAGGCAACTTCAGATTTGCAGTCTCAAGGAACTCGTTTGCAAAAATGGTTTGTGCCACCGTTGCCGATTCCCCCTCTGACTCCGTAGCATTGTCGGCTTGACAAGTCTCTTTGAGGGAATCATCAGCTTGACCATGTATAGACGGAGATGTATGGGCTTTCCTTGGCTCAGGAGTGAGACTTTCACTCTGGGAAATGGATAGTTGTTCGAACTTCGGTACCGCCTTGCGCAAGAGATCTTCGATCGTGGCTAGGCGGTCATCCAACATATCAATCTTACGCTCACTTGTTTGGCGTGTGATTGTTAGCCATTTTTGGTGCCTCCACACAACCAGGTAGATTTACATACTATTGTTCAGATATCAATACACGCTGTCTGTGTTCACGAGGTTTGTGGCTAAATTCCGTTGAACTACATGAGCGGGCCGAGATTCTGCAATTGGAACAAGGTATTTCTTTGTCGCATTTGATCTATGTATTCAGTGTGAGTTAATACCCATATATCGTGATATTCTTATAAGACATGCCTAAGGGTTATGTCACGACAGGGTTATGCGTTCTTACCTTTCTCACACGACACTGATCACACTACGTAATTGACAAATCGCAAAGCAATGGATGTCATAGTTAGTTACCAAGAACGAGATATTAAAACTCCCAAGAGTATACCATCGATATATTCTTTCCGGATTGGAAACGGAAAATCTTATTTCGCAGGAGTAGGTGGTTGTAGGTTATAGCTTACAGCTCGTGTGCGGCGTGCGTCATCTAAGGGAGTTGCCATAGTCTTAACGGATTTCAAAGTGTAGATTTAGCGATGAATATAATAAGCGAAATGAATGATACAGAAGGCGTTTAGCTATGTGTCACTGAAGAATGAGTAGAAATTTTCAAAGTATTGTAGTGGTGCTCTATACTTGATATTCGGAGCCACGGGCGGCCGCGGATTCCGGAAATACAAGAATGGCCCAACGCACGTTTACAGATGTCAACAGCTGCCCCTAAAGCAAAATCCATTTTTCGGTAGGGTAATAATTCCCAAAATGGAAGGCACCAACAGATACTGTCTTTTTCTTGGACTACTAAAGGAATACGGTAGCTCGGACTCCGCGGAGAGCATTCCCGGTTAGTAAAGTATCGCTTGTAGAATTTCCTTGGCTTCAAGGATGAAGATGCAGATGTTGTGGATATTATAGCCACATCTAATAATTGCCTTGAAATGCAGAATGATTCTATGGTAGATATATATAGCGTTTGAATTCCCGTTGACGAACCTTCACTCATGGCAGCCATTCAAATACAATCATATGTTTTGACGTGAACTTTTCATAACAACATACTCAAGACAAACTCACGATTTCTTTGTTTTCTCCCCCAACTAAATATTCAAGAAGGCCATAATTGGGATAGAAGACCAGCCCGTCATGGCGGATACCGACGGGTCGATCAAGATGGATGTCAGTGATGGTGAAACTGATACTCCTAACGAAGAAGGCTCTGTTCGTGATTTCTTTGTGAGTTCCCATTATCAAGTCCAACGAATACACTAAGCTAAGATGTACATATTAGCGTTTATTCCAATACACGGATAAGTTAGGGTGGATATGCAATGTTATAGCACTCATAGCAGCTATTGCCTCTGGCGTTATGTTGCCGTTGGTTGAGATTGTCATGGGACGTTTCGTGACTGATTTCAACGATTTCACCAATGGCAACTCTAATAGCGATGACTTCAAGGACAGTATCCAAACTAACACGTAAGTTACACTGAAGATATGGACTTTAGTCGTGATAGCGTATTAACAGGGTCAGCATGAACTTTGTATACCTTTTCATTGCCCGCCTTTGTTTAGTGTATATTTGGAGTGTAGGTTATTCATTACTTTCATCAGAAAGAACCCATACTAATCTTCACAAGACATTAATATCGATCGCCGCAATTCGTACGACGAAAGCTGTTCGAGTGGACTATGTTCGACAAGCATTGAGACAAGAAATTGCTTTCTTTGACAGGCCAGGAAACTCGCTGTCCGCAAAAGTCACGACAAATGGCAACCACATCAACAATGGACTAGCCGAAAAGCTGGGACTGATAATCCAAGCTTTGTCTACGATGATTGGCGCATTCGTAGTTGCGCTTGTCTCGCAATGGAAGTTGACATTGATGCTCATCGGGGTTGTTCCAGTGAACTTGATTGTTACAGGTATTGCTGTAGCAATCGACGCACAACATGAGTCTCAGATGATGTCAATCTTTTCGCGGGCTCTTACAGTAGCAGAAGAGAGCTTTTCGACTGTCAGGACGGTGCACGCACTTTGGGCCCACCCTACCTTGATCCAGAAGTTTAAATCGATTCTCGACGACACCGTCCCCGTGGCGAAGAAGAAGCATCCAGCGTTGGCCGTAGCTTATTCGATTGAGTTCTTTCTGGTCCTCGGGGCGTATGGATTGGCTTTTTGGCAAGGTATCCGTGGATATCTGAGAGGCGAATATGATCTTGGCAAGGTCGTTGTGTAAGTGGCCGATAATCCAGAACTCATGTATCCGATGATAACTAACACGTATATACAACCAGTGTCATTTTTGCTGTCGTGATGGCGGCACAGGCTCTCACACAGCTCGTTCCCCATCTTTTAGCCCTTTCAAAATCCATTGCTGCTGCTGCGGAAATGTTCCAAGTTATTGATCGTACCTCCGAGATTGATGCTCTATCAGAAGAGGGGATAAAACCTGACAGCATTGAGGGAACAATTGAGTTGCAAGATGTTTGTTTTGCTTACCCCAGTCGCCCTGGTGTTCAAGTTTTGTCCAACTTCACTTTGAATATTCCAAGCCGGAAGACGACAGCGTTAGTTGGTGCAAGTGGCTCAGGTAAGAGTACTATCGTTGGGCTTCTTGAGCGATGGTACAAGATAGAAAGCGGCAGTATGACGCTTGATGGTGTACCAATCGAAAATTTGAATTTGGGATGGCTACGGAGCAATATACGGCTTGTTCAACAGGTAAATCAAGTAGATGCTTATATGCATCAGCCACTTTGTAGTATGGAAGCTAACTATAAGCACATAGGAGCCTACTCTGTTCAGTGGCACGATTTTCGAGAACGTTGCTTATGGGTTGGCTAGCACTCAATGGGCCGATAGTTCGGACAAAGAGAAAAGGGATATGGTTGAAAAGGCCTGCAAGGAGTCATTTGCGCACGACTTCATTATGAAGTTGCCACAAGGTTACGACACTCCTCTTGGCGAACGCGGGGCTACACTTTCAGGTGGACAAAAGCAGCGAGTTGTCATTGCTCGGAGTATCATATCCGATCCTCAAATTCTGTTGTTGGATGAAGCTACCAGTGCGCTTGACCCCACGGCTGAGCGTGTTGTACAACAAGCTCTCAACAATGTTTCCTCCAACCGCACATTGATTGTCATTGCTCACCGTCTCTCTACAATCAAAAATGCTGACAACATTGTTGTTATGTCGAACGGTGAAATTCTCGAGCAGGGTACACATGACGAGCTTCTCCGTGCCGCTGGTGGTTACAAACGTCTCGTTGACGCCCAGGATCTGGGTGTTAATGAAGATGGTAATTCGGATTCAGAGAAGTCGGAAGATTTCTCGCCGGTTAGTCTCTCACGAAAGGATACTTCTGAGCCAGAATTTGATGATTCTGTCGGCTCTGCCTCTGGGGAACAAACCAGACAGCTTGGGTTACTGGAGGTGATATTCACTATTTTAAAAGAGCAATCCGCCCTCCACCTTATTATAGCAACCATCGGCGCCCTTGCGGTTATTGCAGGCTTGACGTTTCCAGCCATTGCAGTTCTTTTTGCTAAGGTGATGGAAGCTCTTTCCTTGCCACAGGAGAAAATTCTAGACCGCACCGACTTCTTTTCCTTGATGTTCTTCATCGTTGCTATAATTAACTTCATACTCTGGGGAGGCATCGGCTGGTTGACCAGTGTGATGGGCCAACGGATCCTGTACTCTTATCGCCAGGAGATCTTCGACAATACCATTCAGCAAGACATGAGCTACTTTGATGAACCAGAGCACAACACCGGAGCCCTTGTCTCACGATTGTCTACTGAGCCAGTTAACCTTGTAGAGCTGATGTCTATCAATATTGGTATTATTTTATACAATGCTGCTAATGTGACTGGCAGCACCATTCTGGCTCTGGCAGTAGGCTGGAAACTTGGGTTAGCGCTTTTGTTTGGAGCTCTCGTCCCATTAACATTAGCGGGGTTAGCCAAGATGAAGTTGGAGTTTTTACTTGAGAAGCGTACATCTCAGAAGTTTGCTGCCAGTAGTGGTTTGGCATCCGAGGCATTCATGGCCATTCGCACCGTTTCGAGTATGGCTCTGGAGAATGACGTAATCAGGCGGTACGAAGAAGCACTTGGAGGTATTACGCGAGAATCGTGCAAGGACTTTGTTTGGATGATGATCTGGTATTCCTTGAGTCAATCGATGACCTTTGAAGCAATGACACTGGGTTTTTGGTACGTGTCATACTAGGGAATTTCAAAAACTTGACTGCTAACTTTCTGAATAGGTATGGTGGTCGTTTGGTTGCTTCGGGAGAATACTCCACAACCAAGTTTTACATTGTTTTTATGACAATCCTCTTTTCGGGAGAAGCCGCTGGAAGCGTCTTTGCATTTGCAAGCAGTAAGTAAAATATGCCATGGGGTACAGGGTTTCGGTTTCACTGACAAAACATCACCTACATAGATATGACTAAAGCCAAGATATCAGCTAATTATATCTTTGATCTTCGAGACAGGCTCGCCAAAATCACGTCCGATAACCAAGCACGCAAGGACTACGAAAATGTAGACAAGAAAGCAGATGTGAGCTTCAATGAGGTTACATTCGCTTACCCACAGAGACCGAGTATTCCTGTTTTGAAGAACATCAATCTCAATGTAAGTAACACTGTGTACCGTGTTCACGTTATTTATGTAGCACGAGTTGACCTTCTTTTAGATCCCGGCTGGTATGTTTGTAGCGTTCGTGGGTGCGTCTGGGTGCGGCAAGTCGACAATGATTGGCTTATTAGAGCAATTCTATTTGCCAACGTCGGGCAAGCTGTTCTTCAACTCACAAGATGCGGCATCTATAAACTTGCAAAACTATCGGTCCCAAATTGCAATTGTTCAGCAAGAGCCAGTTCTGTACCAGGGTTCTATTCGAGAAAACATAAAGCTAGGTACTGCAGGAACCGAGTTCACGGATGATGCTGTTGTCGAAGCATGCAAGCAAGCCAATATTTGGGACTTTGTATCTTCACTTCCCGAGGGCTTAGAAACAGAGTGTGGTAGATCTGGCTTTTCTTTCTCGGGTGGACAGCGTCAACGTATTGCAATCGCGCGTGCCCTTATTCGGAAACCTTGCCTACTCTTGCTTGATGAAGCCACTTCGGCTTTAGATACCGAATCAGAGCAGGTTGTCAAAAAGGCTCTCGATAAAGCGGCGATGGGTCGTACGACCGTGGCCGTGGCACACAGATTATCGACTATCAAGGATGCAGATCTCATTGCAGTTTTTGGTGAAGGCCAGATTCTAGAACTTGGAACTCACGATGAACTATTGCAGAAGAAGGCGATCTACTATGAGATGTGCATGGCACAAGGTGTGGACAATAAGACTTAGCTTAAATCTCACCCGTGATACAAAGCTGGATTTCTTGTTGTTGGTGGGGGTATGGTATAGATAATGCATTTAGAATAGATTTAATGTACATGTTGGTATTGAATCACATCGATACATATAAATATTTGAAGGCATAAATAGGTTCTTATAAGCTCACAACAAGTTTGAAATGTAATACTGTATCTAGACTCTGTGATGTAACACAGGAAATGCCTGGCACAACCTGTCTTGTCAAAACTGGTTTTATGGCAATTCCAACCTCAGGCATCAATACGAGCCTATCACTACAGATGAGCCTGCTACAGAATTGTCTGTAATCAGATTTGCTCGAAAATGACCAGGGTACTGCGGCTGCACCTGCAGCAATGGAACTGTTGTCCAGATAGCCTGTGTTGAGTGATATCCTAATTGAGACTAGTCCGTGCCCAGTACAGAAAATTGGCTGTCCGCGGGTTCTTTACGCTCCTGATTCGCCCGATAGGACCATGACTAAGCAGCTTATCTCGAAAATCTGAACGCTGGTGGATTTCACCAAAGGGGGCTGCCAGTTTCCTTTTTAGAGGTGTAGCGGCAGGGCGAAGCGAAGATGCCTGAATTTCCGTGATGCTACCGATGAAGATTGACGTATAAGATCATGGTCTTTCAGTGAAGAAAAAAAAAGATACTGCAGTGTTACTCAGACGTTATTTTGATGACTGGATTGGCAACCATCAGCTTTTGTAAACATATTTGTCTATGGTGTAACAGATGGAACCCAAAAATCATTCCTCCATTCTTCGATTACGGATCGGGGCTCCGTTGCACGATGCGCCAATGCTTTCTTTCCTCCTCTTAATGACGAATTGGCCAAAATAGTAACATTGAAGCGCCACTACAGCGTCTAGATTAACCTCACACTGGCACCAGTATAAAACAGACACGATCCAACAAAAAGCGTAGCTTCCTACACAGAATGTGCAAAAAACAAGCCAATTGACCCAGCGACGGCGTTGGACCAGACAGAGCAAGTGCCAAGGGGAAAAAAATCAAGAGGGGTCCGCCAATCGTTAAGGCAGACAATTGTTAGAGCCCGGATTTTTTGAACCTGGCGGTTGAACCTGACCGAGCTTGGTGCTACAAACTAGAGAGCGCTTTTTTTCAACTCCCATAGCACCCGCACCAACCCTGTGTCCCTCCTCTATTTCCATATTTTTTGCTGCCCTTCTACGATAAATCCCCTCCTTCTTGTTCCCCATTTTTCATTGTGCTAGCCGCAACTTTGGGTCTAGGCGTCCGAATCTTTTGTTTTCCTAAGAATACCCTCTTTTCTTGTCTTTTTTCTTTCCTTGTCCATAAAATCACATCGCCACCATGTCGCGCTACATTGCCTCCCGTATGGCCACTCTGGCCCGTCCCGCCGTCGCTCGCTCTGCCATTCCCAGAGTCGCCCGTCCTGCCTTCACCCAGACGCGCACTTACTCGGAGGCCACTGGCGTCAAGACCTACACCGTCAGAGATGCCCTGAACGAGGCCATGGTCGAGGAGATGGAGGCCAACGAGAAGGTCTTCGTTCTTGGTGAGGAGGTTGCCCAATACAACGGTGCCTACAAGGTCACCAAGGGTCTTTTGGACCGCTTCGGCGAGAAGCGTGTCATTGACACTCCCATTACCGAGTCCGGTTTCACCGGTCTTGCCATTGGTGCCGCCCTTTCCGGCCTCCAGCCTATTGTAAGTATCTACCATCCTTATCTCATCCTATCTACCTATGTGAGAGTGTCCGCTACACTCAATCTATCGAATCTCGGCCTACTTTTCTCTGGGTATGCCAGTCTATTTCTGGCTTTTTCACCTATCTTTCGTTCGACCGGTCTTTGCTATCGGAGGTCACCATCCGACACCACCGTCCTTGTCGATTCAACATTTTCATTTATACATAGAACCCGGCAAATCCATTCACCGTTACGGCCTTTTTTCACCTATTAGTAGTACCTCGTTCGTTCATTTGCTAACCATATCTATGTTTGTTTCGTAGTGCGAGTTCATGACCTGGAACTTTGCCATGCAGGCCATTGACCAGATCGCCAACTCTGGTGCCAAGGTTCTGTACATGTCCGGTGGTATCCAGCCCTGCAACATCACCTTCCGTGGTCCCAACGGTTTCGCCTCTGGTGTCGGTGCCCAGCACTCCCAGGACTTCTCTGCCTGGTACGGCTCTATCCCCGGTCTCAAGGTCGTGTCTCCCTGGAGTGCTGAGGATGCCAAGGGTCTTCTCAAGGCTGCTATCCGCGACCCCAACCCCGTCGTTGTTCTCGAGAACGAGCTGATGTACGGTGTTTCTTTCCCCATGTCCGAGGCCGCCCAGAAGAGCGACTTCGTCATCCCCTTCGGCAAGGCCAAGATTGAGCGCCAGGGTAAGGACATCACCCTCGTTTCCCACTCCCGCTGCGTCGGCCAGACTATGGCCGCTGCCGAGAAGCTTGCTGCCAAGTACGGTGTCGATGCTGAGGTTATCAACCTGCGTTCCATCAAGCCCCTTGACACCGAGACCATCATCAACTCCATCAAGAAGACCCACCGCCTTGTTGTCGTCGAGTCCGGTTACCCCATGTATGGTGTCGCCGCTGAGATCATGGCCACTGCCATGGAGTACGGCTTCGACTACCTTGATGCCCCCGCCCAGCGGATAACTGGTGCCGATGTCCCCACCGCCTACGCCCAGGGTCTCGAGGAGATGTCTTTCCCCTCTGAGGACCTGATTGAGAGCTTCGTCGCCAAGACTCTGCGCGTTTAAACGTCAACTTGTGGAATAGTCTATTTTATATCTTAACTCTTTCTGCTACACCTTCTTCGCCATTGTCTCGCTTTGTAATAACATGACCATATATTGTCGCTCCCATTTTTTTCAACACATGAACTATATAAGTGAATTCAAAGTGTAACTTGTCAATGTATTAAACTCTTCTATAACATAAAACAGGTTACTTCTGATGTTGAAATCTAGCTGAATACTGTCTATATGTATCGTAATTCTGGTTCATTTTGGGTTGGTACTGTTACCCGCAACCAGAACTTTAGACAAATTCCGTTGACACATACCTTTTACTCATTAAATTCATTATCGCGCAACCTGCATGAAAACATTTATTCTCTGGCCCATCATCTGAAGCTCGACAAATCACTTGGCGCGTATATTTACCATGCCAGTCCTGATTGCGCTTGCATTATCCTATCTTGTCAAACGACAAGCTGTGGCGCCAAACTTTTTTAATTTTCAATTTCTCTAAAATGCAACCATTGTCCCTATTTTACACCCTGGTACCTCTGCCCCACCATAAAGCTGTTCATCCATTATTATAGTAGAAACTGACATCATCGGTCTGCATGATTAATGCCCATCATCGCATCCACAACAATCTTGGTCCGTCTTCATCGCGTCCACGCGCGGTATTTTTTCAAGGGCTTTCTCCCAAAAAATTACCCTTCAGTTAACCTCAACTACCGACCATTAATGGTTAATTGATGTCAATTATTTCCTGAACAACCCAAAATGCCAGCCTCAGTCACGGACGTTTCCGAGTCACTAAGTAGACTGTCCCTCTGGATATCCAACGAATCACATGCCGTTGATGATTTGCTCTATGCGAATCAAGACAGCAATGTTACCGGCGAAAAGTCTCTGCCTTCAGCCGACGACGTCAAAAAACAACTAGAGCAATCAGTTCTCTCTCCACCTCCCACCTTCTCCACAGCTTGGCTCAATCGATTTCAACAGTAAGTAATTCATGGTTTCCAGAAATTTCTATAGCTCAAATTCTAACAACCAATTATTATAGGAGCTGGGATGTCAACATTCAAGCCAGTGATGTCCAGCGTATCGCTCCTCCTCAGTCCCGGACAGTCAGTCGCTTCACACGCCAAGGGCTCGAAGGCCGGGTTTCTCAACATAAAACGGTAACTGTCCCAGCCAGTCATGCCACTGCAAAGAACTCCACATCATTCGGCCGTAAACCAGCTTCACGTTCTGAGTTTGTTCGGGGAGGCTCTGGCTTTTTCCCGTTTGCACCCGGTGGTTTAGACTCAATCGAAGCCACTGCTGCTCTCGAAGCAACTGCAGATCCAACCACAAATCCCGATTCCGCTGCCACCAAAAAGAATCTCGAACGCGTCATTAAACTAGGTGGTGATGGCACTTTGCTCCATACTGCGCCTGGATTCAGTCGGGGTATTTCTCTAACTAAGCAATCTGGTTCTGCACAGTCCGAGGCAGAGGAAGTACAGTCGGCATTGCAAGAAGAACCTATTGGCAACATTAGCACTGAGACAGCCTCCGATAGCACCCGTCTTGGTGACGACGATGATGAGGATTCTGCCGACGAGGAGGATATTGATGACCTCTTGCCTGTCGAGTTCCCTTCTTTGACCTCCCATGGTGCGTTAGCAGCATCGTCATCCAGAAAGGCTGGAAAGACTTGGGCTCACATGGTCGATGTCGATAAGGGAATACCAAACTTCCGAGAGCTTGTTCCTGACATGGCCAGGGAATGGCCATTTGAGCTTGACACCTTCCAAAAGGAGGCTATCTATCACCTTGAGGGCGGTGACTCCGTCTTCGTTGCAGCACATACTTCCGCTGGAAAGACTGTAGTTGCAGAGTACGCGATTGCCTTGGCCGCAAAGCACATGACAAAAGCCATTTATACGTCGCCAATCAAGGCATTGAGTAACCAAAAGTTCCGGGATTTCCGCGACACATTTGATGACGTTGGTATCTTGACTGGTGATGTACAGATTAACCCCGAGGCTAGTTGTTTGATTATGACAACTGAAATTCTCCGAAGTATGCTCTATCGCGGGGCTGATATCATTCGCGATGTCGAGTTTGTTATTTTTGACGAAGTTCATTATGTCAATGACTTCGAGCGTGGTGTCGTCTGGGAGGAAGTCATCATTATGCTTCCTGAGCATGTATCACTCATTCTTCTTTCCGCTACAGTTCCAAACACATATGAGTTTGCGTCGTGGGTTGGTAGAACCAAGAAGAAAGATATCTACGTCATTAGCACTCCCAAGCGTCCTGTACCTCTTGAACATTATCTTTGGGCGGGCAAAAATATTCACAAAATCGTGGACTCCAACAAAAACTTCCTAGAGTCCGGTTGGAAGGAGGCGAACCTAGCCATGAGGGGTCCTGATAAGAATAAAGAGCAAGCTTCGAATGGCGGCCGGGGTGGCAGTTCTACGCAACGTGGTGGTCGTGGAGGTCCGCAAGGCCGTGGTGGTAGAGGTGGAGGTGGAGGTCGGGGAGGACCTCAACGCGGTGGCCGTGGAGGTTCCGCTCCACGGGCTAGCCATACCCCGGGTCACATGGGCCGAGTCGGTCGTCCTGGTGGTTTCACATCTGCTGCTCAAGATCGTACATTGTGGGTGCACCTTGTTCAATTTTTGAAAAAGGGGAATCTTTTACCTGCTTGCATATTCGTTTTCTCCAAGAAACGATGTGAAGAGAATGCTGATGCACTGAGCAACCAAGATTTCTGCACAGCCAAGGAAAAGAGTGCCATTCACATGATGATTGAGAAATCAATTGCTCGTCTTAAACCCGAAGATCGGACGCTTCCACAGATCGTCCGTCTTCGCGAGCTCCTTGGACGCGGAATTGCTGTTCATCATGGCGGTTTACTGCCCATCGTGAAAGAGTTAGTTGAGCTTCTTTTCGCTCAAACATTAGTCAAGGTTCTGTTTGCGACGGAAACCTTTGCTATGGGTTTGAATCTTCCGACAAGAACTGTTGTGTTTTCAGGGTACAGAAAACATGACGGACACTCTTTCAGAAACCTCTTACCTGGCGAATACACACAAATGGCGGGTCGTGCCGGTAGACGTGGTCTAGACACTGTTGGGTCTGTCATCATTGTGGCTCCTGGCGGTGACCAAGCTCCTCCCGCTGCAGAGCTACGCACTATGATTCAGGGTCAAGCATCAAAGCTTCGCTCACAGTTCCGCCTGACGTACAACATGATTCTGAATCTGTTGCGAGTGGAAGCCTTGAAAATAGAGGAGATGATTAAGCGCAGCTTCTCTGAACATGCAACCCAACAACTGCTTCCCGAGCATGAAAAGGCCGTCAAACTGTCCGAGGCTGATTTAGCCAAGATCAAGCGCGCTTCTTGCGATGTATGCGATCCCGTGATAGACGACTGCCATGCTGCGGGTCAGTCTTACCAGCAAAAGACGTCTGAGATTTATACCAAGTTGATCAACACCCCTCTGGGAAGACGTATCTTCACTCCTGGAAGATTGGTCGTTTTTGAACATGAAGGTATCAGGACGTTCGGTCTTCTTGTCAAGTACGGCAAGCTTAAGCCGAACGACAATGAGAACCCGACTGTTCTTGTCTTGGTCATGCGCCCGCTCCGCAAGACCCGTGATTCTACTGACATATTACCCTATTTGCCCGCCTTTTTCCCTCGTTTCACACCTTTTTTCAATGAGAAAAATAAACAATTTTTCCAGGTGTGTAATATCACCATTCCCGTGGGTGATATTCGCTGCGTTACAAAGACCGTTCTTTCGGACGTTCTCCCTGCTATCTATAACGGTGGTAAAGCTTTTGAGGTGGCTAGGGCCAGCCTTATGCGCTACACACGCTCATGGGATCATGCCTTTATTGAGACAGATCTTCAAAAGGTCCGCGATCTTGCCATATGTGATCTTATTCGGGAGAGATCCTCTCTTGAACGAGAGGCTATTGCAGAGTGGTCTCATGTTTGCCCGGATTTCATCAAGCATGTAAGTCATCACATTGTGTGACCCAAAACATTGTCGATTTTCTAACAACCTTATCTTTGTTCTATTCAGTATGCCATGTGCCACGATCAATGGTTGATTCGTGAGAATATCAGTCAACTCCGTCAAGCTATGACTGACCAAAATCTCCAACTTCTCCCCGACTATGAACAGCGTATTCAAGTGCTCAAGACTCTCAAGTTCATTGATGAGGATACGAGAATCCTGTTGAAGGGCAAGGTGGCTTGTGAGATTCACTCTGGAGATGAGCTTGTTTTGACGGAGTTGATCCTGGACAACGTCCTCGCAGATTATGAGCCGGCAGAAATTGCGGCACTGTTGAGTTCTTTTGTATTCCAGGAGAAATCCGCTCAAGTTCCCAACCTCACCCCCAGTCTTGAAAAGGGTCGCGATACGATTGTTGCCATCGGTGAAAAGGTGAGCAATATTCAAGTTGCTTATCAGGTAATCCAGTTGTCGGATGAGGTCAATGACTTTGCTGCTCAGGCCAAGTTCGGATTAGTGGAGGTTGTGTATGAGTGGGCACGAGGCATGAGTTTCAAGAACATTACCAATCTTACTGATGTTCTTGAGGGTACTATTGTCCGGACTATCTCTCGATTGGATGAGGTTTGTCGTGAGGTCAAAAATGCAGCCAGAATCATTGGAGATCCTGAGCTTTATCAAAAGATGCAAACTGCACAGGAGTTGATCAAGAGAGATATCACAGCTGTGGCGAGTTTGTACATGTAGGTTATTTTAGTTCCGAATACCACTTTTTTTTGTGTCCATTTTCCTATTTTGTATATATTTGAATGCATGCCCATTTGATGTGTCAAGGTTGAAACCTGATATATACAACTATATCACTGATGGATATTCCTCGTGAGGATATATCTAATGCAAAATAAAATCAACAACTCCTAACGCCCAGCTAAAAAACACCATGGTAAAAATTATGCACACCGGATGTCACATAAAATTTGTCGCAACTGCATGCTCGCAATCCAGAATCCATCTTTAGGCGCGGAGAGCCCGAAGGCGTTGTTGAAGCTTGTCCTCTTCCTCGGCGGTTGGTTCGTTAGACTGTGGCTCAGTAGCAATAGGAGCGTGGCTGTTAAGTTCGGCATTAAGTTCGACACCAGCATCATCGGCAAGCTTTCCGAGAAGCTCGTGGACAGCATCTTCAGTCACGTTGGAGCTGGTGCTCTGGGTGATAGCGTCCTGGTAAATACCATTCGACATGGCGTATTCTTCGTTCTGCGAGCGGAATTGTTCGAGGGTAGCCATAGTCTATTACAAGATTGGTGGTTAGTTTATCGGCGCATAACACGGGTTAATCAGGCGGTATCGAAAACTTACACGCTCTGGGTTCATACTGCGCTGGGCAACGGACATGGTCCGCGACGATTGCGCCATCATGGTGGTCATACGGTTCATGGCATTGTTGGCCTGGATTTGCGCGGCCGAAAGCTCGGCCATGTCGGCCATCTGGTCCATCTGGGCGGCAAGAGCCTGCTTGGACAAGAGAAGTTGCGCCTTGGCGTAGGCCTTTTGGGTTTCGCCCTTCTTGAGAAGCTCTTGGATCTGCTTCTTCAGAATGGGGTCTTGCTTGGCAGCCTTTTGAGCCTCGCGGCGCGCCTGCTTAGCCTGGAACTGTATTTTGCGATTGGTGGTCAGATGGAGCATGGCGCAGATGGATGTGGTGGATTTACTTACGCGGGCGTTGAATTCGACTTGCATGTCGCGGGCTGCCTGTCTGTTGCTCATCTTGGCGGTTGATTCGAAATAAAGATGAAGAAATAATTCGGGTAAGTTTTCGATGATTCGAAGGTGGGAAGTTTAAAGTGATGAATTTGCGATGCGCCGGTGACGTAAATAACATTAAATTAAGAATACAGCAAGATGACGCAAGGTGGGGTTAAATGGATTGGTCCTTGAGCATATCCATGCTGCCTAGCTAAGTTCTTGCTTAGTCATTTTGTTATCGATAAGAAGGCTTGTTTGTTTCCATTGCTTTTTGGTTAGTATTTATTATCGATAAGGGTACAATTGTTTATATATAACCCTACTGTTGACCACTTTCTGAATCACATGCATTTTAGAACCAGCAAATACTGGAATTCCGTTTGTCAATTTGACCCTTGTTACATGACATGAATGTAAACCTGCAGTATGTAAACATGCAACATATATTTGTAAATACAAAAGTTTTGGAACCATTGCATTGTACTTTAGCTGTAAAAAGGCTGTTAAAAGCTCTCATTGGACCCAAAAGCACATGATATAAATGGGGGTACAAATTGTGTCAAGTACATACTAACTCCGATGTGATTGACACACAGAAATTACATTCATACACCATCATATTAAGATGTCAAGATCATACACGTGACTACGGCAATATTGAATGGATTTTGAACCAAGGAAAGCTATACTTGTGCCCAACACACTTCACCGCTACTATTTGTTGGCTAGTTTAGTAGCAACGGCAAAATCATTGTCACACTGATTTGGCGAAAACATGTCTATGTACATACAGTACAGCAATCGCTTAGAACAGCCCATCCACTTGCATACATATTACACACAAAGGTTGCGCATGTTTAGCAGCAACAGAATCCTGTATCATGCAATTGAGACGAATGAATGATCGAGAAAGGCATGTCCATACATATGTATGTACGTATAGGATTCGAAAGAGCAGCTCCCTTGACTGAGGTCCTATCACATATGTCTTTATGTATTTTGTACAATATGGTGACCAATGTGAGCGTAATAGTGAATTAGAACACATAAGAGGTGATCGTCTTTAGAGTGACTATAGAGACGAAGGGGTATCTCAATAATATAACGATATACAGACACATTCGCTCCGGGGAGACAGGGCGAAGGAGGGCGAAGTTTAGGAGATGGGGTGGGGTACTACCCCTCGGCCCCACATTTTGAGATGTGGAACTTTTAAGCACACCACCTTAATGCAATTGGATGATCGACTGGACGACAGAGCTGAGAGTTAGCTCCGGGGTAAAGGTGGACAAGCGACGAATATATGTATGTCTGTACATGTAAAGATGGCTGTAAACGCTATATGTTGATACGAATTTCCATAGGTCGTTGATGTTGTAATGGTGCCTGTAAAGTCTAAATAAGATGAACCAAACTATTTTGGCACCTTCCAAGGATTAGATGCGTTGGTATCAAGTGATAAAGATATCGGAAAGACAAACCAAATTTGTCGCACATACATAAGGCCTCTTGAGATTTGGTACCGAATAATACGGAATCAACGGAACAGGCCTCTTTGTCAACCCCACTATAGCCCCGGTTTTGGGATCTAAAAGAGTTTGGTCTAGACAACGCTTGTAAAATAGAGAAAACAGGTACGATACGACTATTGATGTTGGTGGTGGATTTTGGAGGTCGATCTAATTTGAATGGTTTATACGTATGTATAGGTACATTGGATCTACACCTGAGATATAAGCCCTTTGATATTATAAACCACGATGATTGAAAGTCTTTAGAGATACAAGTGTATCTGTGTATATCCACAGTCACTCCAGAAGATGCCATCTTTAGCTGACGACTCTCCAATCTGATAAACATCCTAGATAAAAACACTAGTGAACTTCCCAAGTGGGGTGGTGGGAGGCGGGGGACATTCGTGATGGCGGGGAGGGCAACTCTTTCCCCCTTGACAATCTAGAAACGTGCTCAGACAAACCACGGACACATCGGTTTTCGGTGGTTGTTTGTGTGTATATAGCGGGGTGGGCCGCGCCATCTTTGTCTATGTACCGTACATATGAGGCTTGGACCTTTGTGATGTTGAGCTGTCGGGTTGGTCCGAAAGTAAGCAGACATTTTGTTAGCACAAATACCAGCGCCAAGGGGACAAGGCACGTTGCCCCTTTCTTTGACCCTCTATTCCCCGATCAATAACCCCACTCGGTCGTGTGTAAACTGTCTTGGTGGGTGGGTATTAAGTCAAGCAGCTTCCGTTTCAAGGTCCAAGTTTGGCCTCACAATGATATGATTAAGATGATTGTATGGTTAGTTAGATAACCAGAGAAATAGACATATCTATTGGGGCCTATAAACCATCAATCAAGAAATACGATGTGACCGAAGCTTTCTGACCAAAGTAGGGATAGTGACTTCCAGGTGTTCATGTGAATTGACTGATTGTAGAGTATGAGACTCGGGGCTTGATGGCTACCTTGGATATTTGCTGATACGGTGTACCGCCCTAACACAGAATTTGTCGTTGATTCCCGAAACAATGTCACCTAAATGTTCTGTCGTATGGGCCAATCGACTGATGGTAATCGGCAACACGAGGTTGGTTTCCTAAAGCATCGCTTGTTGGTGGTTTAACCCCACGTCAAGTCACACGTGCTATGACCTGACACACTAGAAGCCCTGTCATAGGAAGGCCTTCATCTAGCTCTAATGAACTTGGTACATACATATGGAAATAGTAGGCTCTGTTGTCAGAGCGTTTCGAAGATACGAGAATATAAGGCTAGTGTGTAGCGCAATATTTAGAGAAACAGCATCCGTTGTATGTAAATCTTGGTTCCTATATGTGCATGTTGTATGTACATACGCATGTATATGCAGTGTCCTGCAGGGCAATGAGGATGAATGCACTGAATGGTCCTCAGCCAACCAGACTTTGTGATTGAATAGACATCAAAATGGCGGTGGACATTGATATAGGCCACATACAGTGTGCCCTGGGATCACTAACACTCCAAATACTTCAACCATATCAAATTACTGACGGAAGGAATGATTGGATACGACCCGGTCGTTGACCGCCCTGGAAACACAGGATTCACGACCCGCCATCCCGCTACACTCCGGTCAGATCAGCAAACATCCGAGTTTGAGAACATGTATGTAACTGGACTTCTATTTGCCGGGCACTGATTCAAAATGAATGATCAGTAGCCAGCTATGTGGCGGAGAGCTGTCTTCAAACAATGTATTTACATATGCATGTGCATGGGATTATATCCCAGCTGATGAGACGGCTATTCATAGTGCGTGTGTATATATGGTGCTTTTGTTCATCACGGGCTTGGTCACTAATTCGCTATAAGCCACAAGTGTGAAATACGCGATTGTGGCTCATGTCTATATACATTCGTATACATTAGCCTTTAACATCCATTTTTGCCCACTCGCTATCAACTGTTGGATGTCTCAACATTCGCTTATGGCGTAGAGATGACCGGGTCAATGGAAACCTCGCTCGTAATGGGGAACAACCTATTCAATGTGCATTTACTGTGCATGTAGACCTATCACACATAAATATGTGTGTACGGACGAGCTCGTGAGCTCGGCTCGCTCATCCTCATAGATTACATGCTCTCAGGCCTCGTCTGGATGGTGGGGCCGCGTCTCTGAGCATGTTGCATGTTGCATACAGTGCGCAACCAAGTGCACTATTTCTGAGATATGCACATGTCGTAGTTCAGGGGGAAGGAGGAACAGGTGCTGCATCTCGCCCTCCAGGAGTTACGAATCCACTTGCCTCTTCTCCCTCCCACTATGGCTCATTCCAGCGCTAGCATCCAGTAGCCATGGCCCCGGTTTTCTATATCTCAGGGGGCCGTATACCAGCTCTAGCTTCTGAAGATACACAGCCATTGGATAGTGGCACACCACGTTGTGCCTGGATGTATCCTGGCGGGTACTTGTGAATGCTAATGTAGATACGGCATATCTATGGTACCTTTTGTGGCCTGAGGCCTTAATATCACACACGCCCCTGCGCCCCCAGCGCCAAGTACTTCCCTATTTGCGCGACCTTGGATAGCAAACGTGTCCTCAATACATAAGGATGGCCAATCCCCAGCCAACATTCCGCTTGTCATGGTCTGGAATTCCTCAAGCCAAGTGTCCTCTTCTTTTTGACGACTGCACTCTCTTTTAGTGCCTTGCGTGCGCGCGCCGTTCATTCCATCTGCACCTAATCATTGGCGTTAACCCCAGCCGCTTAACCGATTCCTACCATCTTCTACCCTATTTAAAGCTTCGTTGCTGAGTCAGCTAGGCACCCGGATAAACAGTACTCTATTGAGTCCTGGCCGCCAATCAACTTGCATTGTTTCGACGGTGTACCACGTCTTTCTACAAATCAAATCCCCTTTGTTCTGATCTGTTTATAATCATCGACGAGGTATTTTCATAGAGCTTTTGCTTTATTTCGACAACATCACACTTTTCAATTTACCTTCAGACACCATTTAACCAACTACGATTTCACCATCTTGGGGATTCTAATTCCTTCCACTATTTTTATATCTACATTATACAACACTTCACCTGCTAGACCATGTCTTCAGCAAGCCCCATTATCAAGGTGGAGCATAGCGTGGAGATGATGTCGCTACCTGCCGACGCATTTTCTCCGCTTTTTATGGACCACTCCACAAATACACCATCTCCGGGCCCGGAAGAGACCGACTATATGGAGTCTATGTCTCCCGAATCCGTCATGGATGACCGCCCACCCGAGGACGTTGTTCTCGCTGCCTTGGCCGCAAGTCTTTCGGCCGGTGACATCGCTACCGCCGTCGCCGCGTCCGCCACATCCCCGAATGACGACTCTGGCTGCGATAAGAAGCCCGTTAAGAAGCGGAAGTCTTGGGGCCAGGTTCTCCCTGAGCCAAAGACCAACCTTCCTCCAAGGTAAGTTTCCCCGTAGTTTATCAATATCCCACCATCGATCGTAGTTCTGACATGGGGATTCGTAGAAAACGTGCCAAGACGGCTGATGAGAAGGAGCAACGCCGCGTCGAGCGCGTTCTCCGCAACCGTCGCGCCGCCCAATCATCTCGCGAGCGCAAGCGTCTCGAGGTTGAGGCTCTTGAGCGCCGCAACAAGGAACTGGAGACCCGTATCACTCTTGTTGAGCGCGCCAACCAAATCCTCATCGAGGAGCTGAACAAGCAGTGCAAGAACGGTGCTACCCCATCACCAGTCATCGAGGCGCTCACCTCTTCCAGTGCTCTTACCATGTCTTCGGAGATGTTTGATAACGAGCAGTTTACTACCGAATCCGCTGCCAACGTGACTCCTGTCACCGAGGTAGCCAACGTTTCTTCGACTACAGTTGATCCTGCGTCTCTTTCCCCCGTCTCTACTCCCGCTGATGCGTCCAAGCCTTCACAGTCTGTTTCCCAACAGGCCGCTTCTGGTTCTATGAGCACCATGATGGTTGCCCCGGTAAATGTTAACGAGTCCGCCGACCTGACACAACGTCCTGCTGCGATGTTGTGCGACCTGCAGTGTCAGTCGGCCGCCACGTCTCATTTGCCGATAGCCTCAACGCCAGTGCCCAGAACCTCGCGGCCTTCACAACTCAACAGCCTGTTGATAGCGTCTTCGGCGCTGCTTTCAGTATGCAAGAGACCATTGACACAGATAGCTATGTCATTGAGAACGGGTTTCCCTCTTCCCCCGACACCATCGATATTGACTGCAACAGTCTGGCTGGTGACGCGTCCCTCTACACGGACATCTACAACATTAACGACTTTGTCTTCCTCGACCAGGGATGCACCGTCGATTCGTCTGCCCACGGCTCAGGCCTCGCAGCGGACACGGAGCTCGCGTTCGCGTTCCCGGACTCTGAGATTCACAACCCTTCGCAAGATCTTAACCTGCAGCCCCAGTCTGGCGCGTCCACTTCAGGATGCGACGATGGCGGTATTGCGGTTGGTCACTAAGAATGGTAACGTTGATCAGATTCTGGAACGCGATACGCTTTCTTCCGATGTCCTGCGCGAAGACCTTCCGAACCGTTCAGGCACATGGATCGGTGGCGCATCTCTCCCGTCGAGGGAGGCATTGTTGACGATGTTGTGGGTTCTTCGTCTGGAGGAGAAGAGACTTGAGCGTGGTACATTGCCAGCAGGTAGCCCTGCAACGGCCATGTCCACACCAGAATCTCGACGTGAGCCATTGGTGTCGGCTAACTCTACTACGGCCACCACTAGTATGATATAACTGGGGAATCTATGATTGTACAGGTGAGGTAACCTCTAATATCTTATAAGCTCCGGGACTGGTTCCTTTCGGCTTTTGGTTCCCTCACCTTACAACTCTTTGACAAAGTCGAGGATAACGTTGCTGCCTTACTCTTTGGCATTCAAGCTGGCTCGTATCTTCATATTCGCTTCGTTTGTTGATTATTTTGTATGTTGTTTATCTTTTGGGTTGTTTCTTGGTTCAGTCAGAGTTGCGCGCTCTTGGTTAGAGGGTCATTCCTCTCATTGTTTTTGTTTTTATTTTGGGTTTTATATTACTGGAGGGTTTTGGGGGCGTCTCTGGCATTGAGACTCATGACTTTTCTTTTCGGCCATAATGGCTTTTCTTTTTTTCCTTTTCGGAAATCTTGTTACAAAACACATATCCTCAGTAGTCACCATGGAGATGACTGCTGGGGAACATATTAGACGATTTCTGCAAGTTGCTAAAATAGTGACCAGATACAATAGAATTACTCATGACTACCTTTTCATTCAAGATTGATGTGTGCCTCTTTATTCGTGACTTGTTTCTTATGTAGGATTCCAAGGGAGTTGACCTACCTCGATGTATGGATACCAAACCGGAAATTGGTTGTCTGATGTCTGTAACACGATCTCCGGGAGTTTCCATAAATAGTGTGTTCCTTGGCACACACACCTTATCGTTTTGATGCATGACACATGTATCTGATTATGTAGTATATCGTGATCTACCCAACTATGTGACGTCGACTTGATCACAGAGTATCAACCATATTAACCGATCTCAACTCAAATCTTTATTGTATTTTTCTTCCTTCTTTTATTCAGGATCACCACGTCTGTCTGTTCGTCGGCCACTTTAGCCTATTTCCACACACGTGCCCCGTCTCAGGGTCCCCATCGACTCTTAAGCCCTTAGACAAACAACTCTACAGTGATTTGACTAACGCTTTGATATCTAGATGGTCACGCCTATATTTGACTGGCTCTGGTGATTGATTCAAAGCTTGCAGGTGTGGGTGGATGCGACATTGAGGTGGTGTTTTAGAATGGCGTGCAGGGATTCATCTTCCAAAGTGACATTGACGGGACATCCTGAATATCGCCAAGAAGCAGGGGGAGCAATTTGGTGTTGTTTGAGGTGAGATGGAGCCGACCATCGGATATTTAGTGGTGAAGTCATGGCGGAAGACTGGAGGTAGATAAAAAGGAGCTTGACTGTCGGTGTTGGCTAGTCCTTGGATGTCTTACTTTTTGCTCTACCACCGCCAATACTGGCTTGTACTGGTTATCATTCATTCGTTCTTCGCATCACTATCCACTCTTTGAAAATCAACTTGAGTTAGGATTCTACATTCGTTTCATTCATCCACTTTAATCAGTCTACTATTTCCTCATTTCATCACAATCTAAAAACAACAAACATCGTCATCATGAAGTTTTTCACACTAGCCGCCCCTGTGCTCCTTGCTAGCCAGGCTATTGCAGATACCCTCCCATTACGTATCATGACTTTCAACATCCGTTACGAAACCTCCAGTCTCGAAGATGGTGAAAAGCCCTGGAATGACTGGCTTTGCGGAATCTGGAAGGACCGTTGCCGTGGCCGTAAGGTTGCCGCTCAAATCGAATCTACCGCTGCCGGTGCCCCTTCGGGTGGCGCCGCTGTCATTGGTCTCCAGGAAGTCCTTCACGGGCAACTTGAGGATATTCTAAGCGACATTGGTGACGAGTGGTCGTACATTGGTGTTGGTCGCGACGATGGTAAAGAGTCTGGCGAATATGCTCCTATCCTCTACCGCCCGGATACCCTTAAGGTGGTGTACAGTGAGGTTAAGTGGCTTTCGGAAACTCCCGATGTTGTGTCCTACGGCTGGGGTGCAGGATCCCGTCGCATTGTCACGCTAGCTGTCTTCGAACACATTGCCACCGGCCACCGGTTCATCCATGCTAACACGCATCTGGATAACGTCAGCTCTGAGGCTCGCAGCAAGGGTATCATGGTGGCAGTTAACCGCATTATTGCCGCCCAGGCTACCTATGGTCCTCTCGGTGTTTCTCTAACCGGCGACTTCAACTCTGCGCCAGGCGGCGATGCCTACAACACATTAAGCGGAACTAAGTACTTCGCTGATGTGTACAACTTAGCGCCGTCAAGCGCTCACATTGGAACCTTGGGCAACACATACACTGGTTTCGAGGCTGGTCTTACTACTTCCCGTATCGATTTCATCTGGCTCGGCAATGCTACTGCCCAGCCGTACACTGCCACTCGTTATGAGATCATTGATAACGTTGTTGACGATATTTACATCTCTGATCATCGTTTGACCATGGCTGATTTCAATCTGGCTGTGTAAATCATGAAAAAAAGGAACATGACGGGAGAGTCTCAAGGGAGATAACAGCTTAATGTAGTGTGTATATGTATTGTCTCAAATAATGAAAAATTTATCCATGTTATTGAAATCCTCATCATCCTACGTTTGTACATGCCAACAAAATGATCCCCTTTAAACCCAAAAAATACTCGACCCCATTTCACAATGACTCCGGATCGCGCTTATAACTACCGAATTCCACACGTGCTAAACTACGAGCGCGGGTGTTAGTGTCGATTAAACGGTTCCTATTGGTTATCGATATAAAGTTACCGAACCGTTATCAAGTGTTCGCTTAGATCTCGTATAAAGCTTCCGTTCCAAAGGGAACTTACCACCAAACTAAACCATTGCCCTACCTGCCATTTTAAAGCAGAAAAAAAAACAAAAGTCTTTTGCAATTGCCAAATTTGTGCGTGATTTGATTACAGTTCATATATGTTTGGGCAGATTCAAGATTACCTTGGAAACTTCGATTATTCATTTTTGTTTGCGCTGTAATATAGGCTTGGTGATAGGCCCACTAATCTAAATCCGTAAGTTACACATACAGAAAATCGTGTTAGTCGGGGAGCGTTGTCATTTCCGACGGAAAGGATCCCGTGTC
This sequence comes from Huntiella moniliformis, assembly GCA_000712465.1. NCBI lineage: Eukaryota > Fungi > Ascomycota > Sordariomycetes > Microascales > Ceratocystidaceae > Huntiella > Huntiella moniliformis. The sequence continues at coordinate 33,734 of JMSH01000074.1, forward strand.
CAGGCACCAAAATTTTGTTTGTTATGCTGTATACACAATTGAATGATATTTGGATAGTAGCCGATATATCATATTGACCTGATCCAAGCGAATTTGTGTGTTTTTCTTGGTCCGCAGCTATATGAACCGTTATGCTGGGATATAAAGCCCGGCAACGTTTCTGGCCATCATGACGAGAGTTGCGTTTGATGGAACTTTGGTGTCATAGTACAGTTGTTGTATACACGGAAAAAACCTGACTGGGCATAGCCTCAGCGTTGTGTTTCCATTCCGGCCGCCTAGTATTGCGGCGTTTATACTGTCGACGCTACTCTAGCTTTGTCATGTTAGTATTGTAGCCGAGACGGGACATCTATCTCAACCGCCGGGTCATTATATACGATGAACGGGTTTACACGCTAGTTGTGTCAAAGCAAGGGGCCACAGAGTCATTACATGTTTCCGATGCAGGTCCCGAGTTGGTGACATTGTATTGGGAGTATGGATTGTCTATTTTCGTTTTGCTTCATTGATATATGCAAGCACTTTGATATACTCCTTAAAGAAGGTCACAATAGGATCTTTCATGCCGATGAACCATTTGGTCTGCAGGAGTACATCAAGTTTAACCCATTTTATGTATTTAAAATGGATGTTGGTTGTAAACCATGCATATGTATGGACAATTTGATTTGCCGAGTGTACGACTCGTTCATGTACGAGAGTTCCTTTAGGCATCGATTTAGTTACCGACGTGTGGCATTTAGCCCACACACCATGGATGGATTCTTTTCATTGTTAACACAATGTGTGAGACAAATACGCCCTAAGGTCTAGACCGGTAACAAAGCCTACGTTTGTTTCGTACCCAAACTGATTGGACTGTCACGGCGTCAATGACATATAGACTAATCTCTAATAACCGTAGGCTGCCATATGAAAGTGTCAGGTCACACTGGAACATGAGACCTTTGTATGCCCTAAATAGTTCTTCTTTCCAAAAGCCCTGTAGTTTCCCCTGATGGTTCCTGCGGCCAAGTGGTAGCGGATGTTCTAACAAGTGACAGATCCCACGGAGACCCACTTTCGGCCCTCTACAGCACAAAGTAATTCGGCAGCCTATTCTATCAGCTCCGCTTTGGACAAGGTTCATTCCACGTCCACTTGCTCGCCCGTAACCTTATTCAAGGTCGACAATATGTTATCCAAGCCGACATGACATCTCAGCGGAGGCAGATACAGACATATTTATATCATCCTGCCATGTTCCAGAGAATGAGGCCGTAGCTAGTGCTTCACCTCCTCTCTCATTTGTCTCGTATAACTATACGAAAATACTCGCTCATCTATTGGAACTATCTTTTTGCATTGTGTCCCCCAGGGCGGAAATCCACCCACTTTGCCTCTTGCAGCCTCAAATCCGCCCCCCATCGTTATTATACTTTGCCGCCATTGCTAACATATTCCGGCAAAGCCGTCTCATCCGTCTTTTCTGATCAACTACCGGTTACGTGGGAACCAGGGGCGTATTACCCATCGGGCCTGTTCCGTCTTAGTCATACTCCCGGGCCACCGTGAGGATCTTGACTATTCGTTAAATATCATTACTACGTCACCGGCAGCTTACGGGCTGCACCAGTCGCCCATCATTCCCTACGATTCGCCATCGCCAAACCCGCCTTCTGCTTCGCAGAAGCGTGGTAAGTCGGCATCCCGCAGATGGCATCCTAAAACTCGTACTGGATGTGCAACATGCAAAGCACGGAAAATAAAGGTACGCATGATTGAAGTAGCTGTTATGTAAACTATCATGCCCAGATATAGTCTTATACAACATGGCCTTTGAAAACGTGGAAATGAAATTACGTCAACTAACTTTTTATACTCAAACAGTGTGACGAACAAAAGCCGCAATGTCAAAATTGCATACGCCATGGTGTCACTTGTGCATTTCTCACGGCAACGGATTCCTCTCGGCAGGGTTCTGCTTCGGCACCTGATACCGGCACACCCACAAGTGGCCCATCATCTCTCAATTTGCAGGATTTAGAGTTGCTACACCACTATTGTTATTACACCGGACATACCCTGACGGTGGATAAATCGCTGAACGAATTCTGGACGACTTCAGCTGTCACTTTGGGGTATGACTGTGACTTTGTAATGCGTGGTATATTGGCCTTGTCAGCCATGCACATGGCTTCTAAAAATCCAGATCGTGCAGACAGTCTTGTGACCGCATCAATGATTCATTACAATCTTGCATCTACAGCAGCTATGGAACTGATACCTGCAGCTGGTACTGAAGATGGTGAAAGACTGTTTGTGTTTTCGGTTCTAACTGTATATCTAGGTAAGTCTCTAATCATTGTTACACAGTCCTTAAGCGTGACAACATAAACATGTCTAACGCAATGACTGACTTTCACAGTTCTTGCCAATTCTCAGTCCCTTAAAGATGCCTTTGCCATCGGAGATGACACAGCTCCAAACTGGATGGTACTTTTCAAAGGGACAATGCACCTCGCTACATCGATTATCCAGTCAGGAAGTGACTCGATTATCTTGCCAGTTGTCGCACGGTCCCGCGAACGATTCAAGTTTCTCGATATGGAGTGGGAAATGCCATATTTAGATCATCTACAGCTGTGCCTGGACACATGGTCAGCATCACCACGGGTAGCAGATCCTTCACTTGTCCCGGTATACTATCGAGCTGTAAGACTACTCCGCAAATCATTTGGGATGTTCTTTTATATTGAACAGAAACGGGATCTCATCGATGTGTCTGTTTGGATGTCTGTAGTTGCCTCTGACTTTATGCCTCTTTTGGTTTCAAAAGAACCCCCACAGGAAGCTCTAGCCATCTTTTGTTATTTCAGTATGCTCTTGAGGAAAGTGGATAGTCAATGGTGGTTAGACAGGTGGGCATCTAATCTTTTGCCTCGTGTCTATGAACTTTTGGATGCTGAACATCGTGGATGGATTGTAATGCCACCAGGAGTGACTATGGAATATAGCAGTTCCACGACTACGGTGGGGTCGAGTTCACAGGGTTCAAGCGGGCTGAACTGATTGTTGTTGGATGAGAGCATGTGTCAACATAAACTTGGTTAATAGATAGCGCTGTATTTTGTTTCTTTTTGTCCATTCTTATTCGTCTACCACTGAATCTGTGTTTCATGTGATCAGTGTATATATTGGTTAGTAACTGTTATCACTGGATATTCTTTTGTCTTTAGTAAATGAAGAACTTCTATTGTTGAGACCTTCAAAAAAGTAGAAACTGGCTTAACCAAGACTTCTAATCTATAACAACAAAACTATAGAAAAACAAGAGACAACAGTGTCGCTGTGAACTTAAATGTAACAAAAGAAAATCAAACAAAACAAAGGAAAACTGCCAAAAGATTCCGAACCCAACCTGTTAAAACAGTGAAAATGAAAATCCCCAACCGATAAACCAACAACTAGTGAAATAACAATTTATAAACAATCCATAATAGCAAATACCAATCACGGTCTTTGAGAAACTCCATCTCTTGCAGCATAGCTGTCATCGCTTAGTCCAAAGACTTCCCACCATCCTGCTTCTGTATTGGGATCTTGTATCTAGACGTTGTACTTGGGGCGGTTCTCCATCTCCTCAAGCATGGTGTCGTGGGATCCAGGGATCTCGCGGCGCATGGAAGCCTCCTTGCTCTCAAGCTGGTTGACATATCTGACGATGAAGATAGCCATGACAGCAGCCATCAGAGCAGCGTCGAAGACATAGATGGGCCACTCGTTGGCCATGAGGTAACCATCGTTGCCCTGGATGTACTCAACAACACGGTAGAGAGATCTGACAAGAATAAGACCCGAGGTGATGTAGAGAACAGTCATGTACTGGAGCCAAGGGACAGCGCCGGAGAGAGAGATGCTAGTGGGGTTCGAGTTGAGACGCATGTGGAAAACAACGGAAACAAGAACGAAGACACCGAAGAAAAGAATCTGGCAGAAAAGACCACCCAGGATGATCTTCTGACCAAGATCGGCGTTGCCACCAGATGACATCATACCACCACCGGTAGACTGCATAAGGAAGGACAAGCAATCACCGAAAACAAAGACCTTGGTGAGAAGAGTGACCTTGATAGGAGACAGGCTCTCAGCACGGACAGTGCGGATGAGACGACCCAAGATCATGTAGATGGAGGCGGCGAACAGAGAAGGAGCAAGAAGGATACCGAGGGATTGGACGACATAGTATTTGACGACAGTGGGGTTGGAGTGACCAAGAGCTCTGCCAATGAAACCAGCAATCTCGACTATGTGATGATTGATATGTTAGAAACAAGAATAATTGACGAGAACAGATCACAATAATACATACAAATACCACCAATGGTGAAGGGAATGAAGTAAGTAGACTTGAAGCGAATAATGTTCACAACGTGAAGAACAGTAAGAATGGCAAAGATAGCCACAAAAGCACCAGCGGCGACCAGAGAAGGGGTGTAGTGGTAAAGGACGTAGTCAGACATTTTGAAGTTGATTTGGATGAGAGTAGTCAAAAACAAAAAAGAGTAGTTGCGAGGAAATCGATCGGTGATTTATAAAAAAGTGACTTGGTGGGAAATGAATACCTGAATAGGCAACTTATATGTGTGACAGTGAAGTGTTGTCGAAAAGGGTAACTGCAGGGATATCGTGGTGAGATATGATGGATAATAATAAAGAAGTAGTCAAAGTGAAGGCGGAAGTAGAAGTATTTATAAGAGTGATGCTGAGATTGTTGTGAATGAAGATTAAAAAAAAGTATCGAATAATTCAAAACTTCTGTCCCAAATATATATTACTTTTCCGTTGCTTCGAATAGAGGTATGTCTTGTCTACCATCTACCGTCGCTTGTGGCATGGACCTCGTTTAGCCTCGTATATACTCACACCCACATAGCCGTTCTAGGTAGCGCAGTACTCGCATAGGCCTCGTACAGCGAATATTCCGCCAAAGTACGGGCGGAACATAGACTTACAATGACGAACCTAGTTCATCCTATAGTGGGAATATGGGCTGCCTATACCAATGCATACAGAATAGCCGTTACAAGAATCAATGGGGGAGAGTATCATGGACTTTGGCTGATGCCTGGGCTTATCAAGGGGCGGGGTGTGCCGTTTGGAAACCAAGGGGGTGGCTCACCGGATGTCACCGTCAGCCGCAAGCCCACAGACAACTTTCCATGTAAAGTTACGATCGCCTGTCGGCTAACCATTCGATGATCCAGAGGACCACGTCTACTGACGCCGTCGAATAAGCTTTCTGGAAAGATTGCCCGAGACGAAGTAATGTGGCTATGATGTTTCGGTGTGTGTGGTTCTCGTATAACATGTCAACTGTCTGATGGAATGCTTACCATGGACAGAGATGCTTATCGTGAGAACGGAGGATACTTGGCAGTGGTTCTATTGGAAACGGCCTGACACTATCTGATCCATACTTTGATTGAAACTTGGAAACTAAGGTTTGGCGCGAAGTCATCTTGGCATGTACGGGCCGCTTGTAATGTATTCACCGGTGGTCTATGATATTCATGGGTTTAACCATGTTCCTGTTAGTTTATACCATTGCCGAAGTGGCGATGTTAAATGCCTTGTATCGTTTAAGTTCGTACATAGAAACTTAGTACCATCTACTATATACTATATACTCCCAGAGTAAGACTGTTCTTCCGATGGCACCCCCTAAGTCCTTATGTTTCTCCCTTTTCAAGTCCAGAAGTAGTTTGTCTCTAGTCTCTAGGCTCTGCTTTCCCATCCTCCATACAACACCACAAGCGGAGTCGTTTGTCTTCAAGCAAAGATTGATGGAACAAAATACCCTTGTCAATTTACCGCGTGCACCAGGGTACCAACTTTTCGATCTGACAGGGGATGTAAGACGGGTCAACATTAGCCATGTGGGAACTTCAAGACTAAGCATCTAACAGGATGCATTCCATCGTATAGACAATCCATATACAACACAAGCACATTATTCTTGAGTTTATTATGCTGCCTACTTAAAAAAACTACCATCCGTGTGTCATAATCACACTTGATACTGGCACTCTTCCGGCAAAGCGGGACGTCATCAAAAGAAGGCTTAACATTTGTCCAAGCTTGTTTAAGCTATTGATCTATGCGAACTACCTATAAGACGTTCTAGAAGATCACGGGACTGGCTCTGCCCTTACACTGACAGGGTTGATAAAACAAGTAAGCAAAGTCCAACCCTATCGTTTACTTCCATTCACCAGACCGAATATGTCTCCTTTCCAATGTTTAAAATTCCTTTCCATCAAAGACTAGGAGGATCATCGTTTCCACGCTACATATCGAACGAGCGCTTACTCCGAGCACCTGCAATGCTGACACGCTACCGGCATGTTAAATTTTCCGCCAACAAAACCTGTTTCTAGACAACCATTTCTAAATAACTGCCTAGACAAAACCTAAAATTGGGTGCAGCCGATCTAGACTGGAAAAATGTGTATCACGTAGCCGCTAACCCACATCCCGGCCTCAGCCATCCCGCATAGCCGACATCATCTACACTATATCCACCCAAACAAGTCCACGAGACAATTTTGTCTGGATCAAACATCTGTAATAGGCAACAGTTGTCTGGGAAATCCCGATGGCATATACCTCCCACATTCCGAGGAGCCCCTTGACTTCACACGAGGCGAAAGAAAAAGTTCAGCCTATTGCGGGGATTGAAGAAAACTCCCGGACCATGCGCACATCTCCCAGGCTCGATCGTTATGTTGAGATATATGTGATCCACATGGTTCCGGATTCATGGTATGTTGAGATCCCGTGGTACTTGCTTTGGTGATTATCCAATATACCCCACATCCCGAACAGACACAGAAACTTTGATTTGTCGATGCATGTCTACATACCAGCTGTTTGCGTCAAATTCCAAGGGACTTGATAAACTCCTCATCATGCGTGTACACACCACTACCAGGAATGAGATAAATGTGATATATTTCTAGCAATACACGTGAAATCGGTATGTTACACCCGATATCTAGTAAATCGCCGAATCTGTTCTGTTTCTGTCTGTACTGTTTGCTGCTGTTCCCATCCATATAAGTCAAACTGGCCTGGATCCAGAATTGGATTTGATAGTCTGCGACTGATATACGCAAGTCTTGAAAAGTGTCAACTGCTGGTCCTACCAACCGGTGCTAGATCCCGGGAGGCGCCGTTGGTGTTGTGTAGCTGAACCACGTTCTGTCCGGGCATTGGACACACAGTGAGCCTAATCCAGGTGTTTAGGCCTTGGAGATGCGTTCTTCCTCCAGTTCCCGTTCAGCTTGAATGTAGTACTTAGCAGTATCAACACCGTGCTGATTATGGTTCACGAAGTTGAACCACGGCATGACACCAAGGAATAAGGCCGAGTAACGTGACTGCCTGGCAGAAACACCTTGGATGAAAGGTGACAACTCACTATGCCCGTACAAGGGCTCACCGGCTTTGACCTTGTCTACCATTTCCCGCATGTCCATCTGCACTTCGCGGGAATTTTCGGTAGCACCGTAGAACCGTACTGAAGGGTTTGTCAATGTTTGTTAGCAATCCAAGTCCTCTTTGATGGGAGTAGACCTAGTATACACAGGGGCATGCCATGTATTGTTTGATCCCCGCCCACATCCCGAGACACATCCCGCCAACTCAGCAGTGTCACCAAGAAATCAGATCGACTACCTAGTTCATGTCATGGCAAGACAGTTCATCCTGCTAGGCTCCAAATTGACAGTGAAATGGCGTGTGTTGATGATGCAATCATAAAGGGGGGTACTTCATGCGGCTGGCAAAAAGAGGATACGACAGCTATGACAAGGACTACTTACAGGCAGAACGTTGGTAGAAGTAGATGAAACCACCAACCACACCAATAGCCCCGGCGGTACGGAGAGGCAGACCAAAACCGCCCTTGCCGACGTGTGATGGAGCAAATTTTTCCATGAAAAGAAGGGCACCAGGGCCGAAAGCCGTGGCTAGGGCTCCGAAAGCATAATCAGAAGGCCGCGCATAGCTAATCACTCGTTTGAAGTGGCTATAGCATTGGAATTGCTGTTAGTTTACTGAGAGATTCAAATCAACTGCCTCTTGACATGGTGACAAAATTATGGCGCAAGTGCTGCACGGGAGTAATTCGGAACGGAGGTAAATGCGGGGTACCGGAGACGTACGGGTCACTGTCTATGAGCTATGTTCCACCCAGTTAGCCAAACGATCCAATATGGAGCATTGTGCAAAGTCGATCCAATTGACTAGCAATTGGATATCTGCTCAGTCACAAGAGCGGCGGCGGCACTCACTGGGTATGTCGATGGATAGACATTTGTCAGGATGAAGGTATCGGGAGCCATTGTGTCGCTAAAGATCTCGGGAACTAGCGCGATAGCTTCAAATGGAATTGCGCCAGTCAATGATAGGTGTTGAAGCAGTTGGCTTATCGATTGGGTCTCGCAAGACTATCGCAGGGCCGAGCTAGCGACTTTAGTAGCTCAAGCATGCGTAGCGACGAGAAATCGGGGACGTTCCCCCAGTTGTTATTTAGCCAATGATCGTTCATCGATCGCAAATAACCCTATGCGCCACAGAAATAGAACCCTACCAAATGGCAAGCCACCTCATTTATCCTATTTGGGACATCGTGTTTAATGCGCGTCAAGACAACCTCGACTTCCCGCGATTACATATTTGTTTTTCGACAATTGATATCTAAAATTTTGTCTCCTACTTGTGTTGCCATGGCTTCTTCACCTGGTGGTTTTGATCTTGAAAGTTATGATCTGGACGATCCCCTTAACTTTGGTGGTGACCACCAAGATGAGCACAAAGATGGCTCTACTAAACCGACACAGGATATGATCGGTATCGACGACGACGTGCAACTCAACAAACGAGCTCGAGCTCCTGCTGTAAAACTCGACGAAAACAGGTGAGTAAATCAAGTCCGTCCCATTCTTAATTCTAAAGAAATGTAGTTAACATGTGATCTAGACTTTTATCCGACAACGGTATAAAAAAACTACAAAGACGAGCCAAAAGAGTCAAGTTCAAGGGCAAGGGACACGAATGGAGCGATGCATCAACTCTACTAAATATGTACCGTATGTGGCTTGACGATCTCTATCCTAAAGCTCGATTCATTGATGCTCTGGCTATGGTTGAAAAAGTTGGTCGGAAGAACACTATGCTCAAACGGCGTAGTGACTGGATAGAGGCAAGCACTCGGAAGTATGATGCTCTCGAGGCCGGAAACGAGATTCTCAGACATGGAGAAGATCCATTTCCGTCAATTGAGGATGACCCTGGGGCAACCACCGCGAAGCAAGCCACGCCTCCACCACAAGACCAAGATATGGCGGAGGACATCTACGGAGCTTCACCAAAGAAGGCTACTAAAACCGTGGAGGTTGTATCTAAGCCTCTTCTTAAAGAAGACGATGAAATTCCCGACTTCGATGATTTGGAGGCAATGATGGCTGAGGCTGAGGAGTTTGATACCCAGGAGAAACCTAAGAATGGTAATACCGCCCAAACAGCAAATCAGCCTCCGGAATACGACTATAGCGCGGAGGATGAGCTCATGGCAGAAATGCCATTTGATGATTATTAAACGGCATACCGCATATATTTTCCAGGTCTTGTTTGGCATTTTATTTTTAGTTTATAGACGAAATCTCCTTGTGGGATATAATGAAGTATTTTTATGGCAAGTGGGATATATATTTATACATGATTTTGGGGGCATAGAATCCTACCCCATATAATGTGACTGTTTGATTGGTTGACGTATCAATACCGATGAACAAACACCGGTGGCGACTTGTGAGTTACGAAAATGCTAATTTGTCTCTGAAATTAGAACACAAAGAATTTTACGATACGTCAATATGACTTGGAAAGACCAGAATAAGACCTGTCAAATCCTTAAGGCTGCCGAGGAAGGGGGCTATGGAGTTGTGTCTGCCGTTGCGTGAGTACTAATTGACACAAGCGCCATTTGATTTAGATATTGACGTCATAGGAAGATACAACATAGAACATATCATCGCTTTCATTCGGATTGCAGAGCAAAAGAAGTCGCCAATTCTAATTCTCTTTTTCCCATGGGCCATAACTTTTTCCGACGGTCTCCTCGTCCATGCTGCCGCACACGCAGCCCGCAATGCGAAGGTACCGGTAGCTTTACATCTTGACCACGCACAAAACGAAGATCAGATCCGTCAAGTGGCAGATACCCTGCCGTTTGATTCCATCATGATTGACATGTCCCACTACGACCACGATGAAAACCTGGCAAAGACACGGGAACTTGTAGCCTATTGTCATGCTCGCAAGATTGCAACTGAGGCAGAACCTGGTCGGATTGAAGGTGGTGAAGACGGAATTGCTGATACAGCTGATCTTGAAGGGGCATTAACGACGCCGGAACAGGTCGAGGAGTTTATTGAGACGGGGATAGATTTCTTGGCTCCGGCGTTTGGAAATGTTCATGGGGAATATGGCCCCCGTGGAATACAACTTGATTATGATAGACTTGAACAAATCCGGAAACAAGCTGCAGGTCGGGTGCGTCTGGTACTTCATGGTACTAACAGCTTCGATGATAGTACCATGAGACGGTGCATTCAAGGTGGCATATCAAAGGTAAATGTGAACAAGCTCGTTCTAGACGACTACCACGATTTTAGACGCGAACAGGCATCTCAGATGTCCTTGACGACTGCAATGGAAAAGGGGGTCGAAGCAACTATGCGTCTTGTGAAATGGCAAATCAATGTGTGCGGTTCTGCTGGGAAGGCATAGGTTGGGTATCTTGTATACCCCTGATATAGCAAGAGCATCCTGATTACAGCCGCCCTACATGTCTGATAAGCGAGCATGTTCTAGACTTGGCGTTCGAGTTTATTTTGTTTTTGAATTTGGGTATGCTGTTGATGCATGTGTGACGTCACTTCTTGGCGAGTTGGAGGGGTAATCACATGGTAAATGTGGCAACCTTGGCGACGGTGTAGATGGCTTGATATATGTTGTAATTGGTTTGGGATAGTTTGAAATACAAGTCAAGAGTGGTCATACGGAGACCAACTTTTGACATGATCACCTACTCCAATTGGTATAGATATCATGTTTACGCATAGATTATTACTCCATCTTCCTTACACTGTATATAGGTATAAAAAACTAGGTGATAGAAAATGCAGTTTCACCCTCTCATACAGGAGAATTGCGTTAAATATGGTGTTGATGTGGGGTGAGTATCTGCTGGCATACATGTTTAAACATACAAAATAGTCGCCCGAGATGATAACTATCAAGTTTGTACATCAAGAATATGATTATCGGCGTCTATTATCACACAAATGTGTCGCCTAACTGCGTCATCACCTACTGCTTTGACCGCTATTCCAACGCCCAAAGTCCTAGAAATGCATGCACCAACATGGGGGTAAATCCTATTCCTTTTCACCCTATAAAAACAGTCTTTAGGTGCTCATGACAAGGTTGGAGTGTTAAGCTACTGACCATAAACTATTAGCTCTATAGACCCTGTGAATGGAGGCCATCCATCCATCCATGCACGAACGCACTCAGTCCGGGGAAACATCTGAAAGTACCGCACTGGCGCCGTGGTGATGTTGGGGTCGGGCGAAAAAACTACCTCCATACCATACATGAAATCGCGCGTTATGCATTTCTCCAGATGACCTTCGCCGTAAAGGATCTTTCATACACACAACAAAACAATGAATAGAGGTCTTTGCTTACAGGCTGTGAAGAACCCCGCTAGAACCTAAATGTCCGTCTTCATTCAGTGAAGGATTACTCCGAATAATTAACTATAGCAAGTAATACCGCAAATATAGAACACGCAACTTGGTCCCTTTCTTATCTTTCTAGCATTTGCTCGTGGGAAGAAGCTTTCTCATTCCTCTTATATTACGGGCTTTGGCATTTTCTTTACTCCCTTTGACATTGGCTCCGTCTGTCCGCGGGTGTCAAATACGGAACATTGATTCTCAACTTTATTAAATCTTCTTCTCTATTTATACAGCTTGACCCATTAGTTGGTCGTTTGTCATACATCGTCTATTAATCCTTTTCACCAAAACCTCCGGACAAATTGTCTGAAACTAGACAGATCGGCACCAATTATATTCTTTCATCATGACCGGGCTCGACGGCTTCACAGCTGCCGTTGCCCGCCGTGCGGCCTCAGCACAGGCCGGAATTCTTGAGGGCGCAAACCCAGCAACATACAATGCCTCAAACCCCATTATTCTCTTCATTATCCAGGCATGTGGAATGATAGAAACTATCGTTGCACAATCACTAACATGATTCTATAGGCTGGTATCATTATCATCTTTTGTCGTCTGCTTCATTACCCTTTATCCCTTATGGGACAACCCCGCGTTATTGCTGAAGTTATCGGTGGTATCCTTCTCGGCCCCTCTGTCATGATGCGCATTCCCGGCTTCAAGGACTCTATCTTCCCTACCGATTCCATGCCCGTTCTGAACAATGTCGCCAATCTGGGTCTCATCATCTTTCTCTTCCTTGTAGCCCTTGAAGTCGATGTTCGCATGTTCATGCAGAACTGGAAGATTGCCCTCGGAGTCGGTGCCGCCAGCATGGCACTCCCATTTGGTCTTGGTGTTGCCATTTCTTGGGGCCTATTCAACCAGTTCAAGGCTGGAACCAAACTCGATGAAATTGGTTTTGGAACCTTTGCGCTCTTCATCGGTACTGCACTTTCTATCACTGCTTTCCCAGTTCTATGCCGCATTCTTACAGAGCTGAAGCTGCTTCATGCAAACGTCGGTGTTACTGCCTTGGCTGCTGGTGTTTCAAACGATGTTACTGGTTGGATTCTACTTGCGCTTTGCGTGGCCCTCGCCAATAATAGCTCGGGTCTGGCGGCCCTATGGGCTCTTTTGTGTACTATAGGCTGGACCTTGTTTCTTGTATTCCTTGTCCGTCCATGCTTTATTTGGTGTCTCCGTAGATCTGGTAGTCTCCAGAATGGCCCAACTCAGGGCATGGTCGCTCTGACTATGTTGCTTGTTCTCACCTCGGCCTTCTTCACTGGTATCATCGGTGTTCATCCTATCTTTGGTGCTTTCCTAGTCGGTGTTATCTGCCCCCACGACGGTGGTTTTGCCATGAAAATGACCGAAAAGATTGAGGATTTGATCTCCGTTCTATTCCTTCCATTATACTTCGCGCTGTCTGGTCTTAGTACTGATTTGGGTCTTCTGAACAGTGGGATTGCCTGGGCTTATGTTGTTGGTGTACTCGCCGTTGCTTTCAGCGGTAAGATCATCGGTGCCACTCTTGCAGCTCGCTACTTCAAGCTCGAATGGCGTGAGTCTTTCACGATTGGTGTTCTCATGAGTTGCAAGGGTCTTGTTGAGTTGATTGTTCTTAACATTGGTCTTCAAGCTGGCATTTTGACCGAACAAACCTTTACAATCTTTGTCGTCATGGCTGTCATCACTACCGTCACTACTACTCCTGTAACCAAAATCTTGTATCCTCCCAAGTATCAGCTTGCCATGGAGAGATGGCGCCGTGGTGAAACTGACAAGAACGGTCGGCCACTTGGTTCTCAAAATGACAGCCAGACTAGCATTGCGATTATCAGCAACAGCTCCATTCGTCGTCTTTCGGTTTATCTGCGTCTCGACAGTCTCTCCAGCTTGTTTACCCTGGTGACTCTTCTTGAGGACAGTGAGGCCCCCACTAAGGAAGAATCTCCGGTACCTAAAGATGTGTCTGTCACTGACTCTAACGTTGAGACTCCATCTCCAGAGGCCGAATCTTCTACTTCTTCCGTGAAGCATCTTGAAGTTCACGGTCTTCGCCTGCTCGAGCTTACGGAGCGTACTTCCTCTGTCATGCAATCTACCGAGTTTAACGAATATGGCATGTTAGACCCTGTTGTCACTGCCTTCACCACTTTTTCTCGTCTCAACGATGTGGCTGCATCTGGCAAGGTTGCCATTGTGCCACCAACATCGTATTCAGAAACATTTATCCGCCATTCCTCTAGTGTTGTTTCTGATTTGGCTATTATTCCATGGGCTCCATATGCCAGTATTATCGAGGACCAAGTTCCTACCGTTGCTCCCTCGACTATTGCCATTCCCAAGTTCCAAGGCCGTGGATACACCGAGTTTATTCAACAAACCCTTAATGCTTCTACCTGTCCTACTGCCGTTTTCCTTGACAAAGGATTCGGTGGCACCAGGACTGCGCCTACTCGTCGTCAGCTCAGCCGCGCGGCCAGCGTTGTTTCTCTACCATCCGCAACACAACCAGTTTCACTCCCGGTTAAGGATAAGAGCCACAACGTATTTGTCCCCTTCTTCGGCGGTGCCGATGATCGCGTGGCTCTCCGTCTTGTTCTCCAGTTAGCCAAGAAATCACACGTCACCGTGACCATCGCCCATTTCACTTTCACAGACGATGATACCGCGACTGTCGCCGATGGTGACGTTACAAAGTTCACTGAACAAATGTCGGCCGAAGACCACATTATCCTCTCATCTCTAAAGTCTACCATCACCAAGAATAGCCAGGGCCGGGCAACTTTCACTGAAATCCCAGTTACGCGGGCTAATGCCGTTCCTATTTTCCTGGAAGCTATCAACAAAACCATTGGTCAAAACCCGCGGAATGCCGGCGACCTTATTATTGTCGGACGGAAACACGTTTTCCTTGGTGACGGTGTTGTCGAAATCGGCAATGAGATTAAGAATACTGTGGGGCAGGCTGCAGAGTCCATTTTGGGGCTGAACATTAATGCTAGTTTGATGGTGACACAGGACACCCGAGTCGTGCAAGAGTAAAAATACGGTTAATTGTTATGGGTTAATACCACAGAGGTGGGGATTTATTATAATATTAAATGTTAATATCTTGGTTTTCAATCTTTATTTCTTAGTGATCATCGTTGTGAATACGCCTTCTCTTTGAACCGTGAATGCTTCACCATGATGTCTTCTCAGTATCTTGACGTCAATGCTTATCTAAGCACAGTCCCCACTTATTCCGCACGTCGGGATCAAGTCCCGAGGAGATAATCATAGTCACCGTAATCACAGTCAAGCATCTTGAATTTCACTCAAAGTCCGCCAATTCATAATCCGACAGTCTGCAAACCACCCACACTCATTTATTCTCATAAATCCACCATGTCCATTCTCTTTTCAACCGCGCGACTGGCTCGCCTCCAGCCAACTCTCCGTGTCGCAAGCTTCCACAGCTCTGCTATCCGGCACAAGGAGGTCCCAAAGGCCTTCCAGGGGATCAAAACCGTTCAACTCTCTTTTGAAATCCACCACCCGCCAAACCCCTTGTCTGCGAAGCCGAGAGCCATTGTCTTGATGCATGGGTTGTTTGGGTCCAAGAGGAATAACCGCACTATTAGCAAGTGAGTTTGATGTATCGACAGGTAGACTGTCACATTCTAACTATCTTTAGAGCTCTCGCCCGGGAAATCAGACGCCCTGTTTATAACATTGTATGTACCCCATATCTCTTTCCATCCCATCACCCATCTAACGAAACCCAGGATCTCCGTAATCATGGCGACTCCCCCACCGCCGATCGCCATGACTACCTCGCTTTAGCCGCCGATGTATACGCCTTCATCGAGCACCATGAAATGGACCGGCCCACTATCATCGGCCACTCCATGGGTGCGAAAACCGCCATGACTCTGGCTCTGGCGGCCCCCGATCGCATCAGTGATGTCATCCCGGTTGATAACGCCCCGTTAGATCAGGCTCTCGGTAGTGACTTTCCCAAGTACGTTTCTGTCATGCAGCAGATTGAGAAGTCTAACTGCATGGTGAGATCTCAGGCGGATAGTATCCTGCTTAAGTTTGAAAAGGTGAGACAACCCACGATATGGCCGATGTGGAAGTAACTGACCCCTTAGAAAGTCTCTTGCGATCCGCCAATTCCTTCTTCAAAACTTATGGCGCCCTACTCTCAACGGCCCTTTCAGGTTCCGTAACCCGCTTTCCGTCATTGGTCGCAGTCTAGGCCACATGGGTGACTTCCCCTTCAAGAACCCCGATGAGGCCCGGTTCGTCAAGCCTGCTCTCTTCATCCGTGGCACCAAGTCAACCTATGTCCCGGACGAGACTATCCCCTTGATTGGGAACTTCTTCCCCAGATTTAGAATGGTGGATATTGAGTCGGGTCACTGGGTTATTTCCGAGAAGCCTCTTGAATTTAAAGACGGTAAGCACATCTGTTGTACAGCAATAATTGCTTGGTATACTAACATCTTAACAGCTGTCGTTGAATTCCTTGGTCGTGATGAGGCCTAATTATACCAACCCTAGCGGTTTCTGTCAATTTTGTCGTATTTTTCTTCTATAGATTGTTAGAACTTCGTAGCGTCTTGTCTAATCATATTCCCCACTTGTAAATTTTCCATTAAACACGCATAACCAGCATCACATACCCCACAAGCAAAAAGAAAAAACAAGACTAGCAAAATCACAGACTCAGAGAAAAGCTTTAGGGAACCAACTAAATCATCTTTAACTGTTTTGGGGCATTAAACATCACTGAATTTTTTTAACCAGACCGATTTCACCAGACTATTCCTCCCCAAAACCCACCCAAACCCATCAAAAAATCGGAACCTCGACAAGTTTCCTAGCCGATACTTCCAAGAGACAACAAGGTAGAAAGCTTACCAGACCCTTCAAAAAAAGAAATTTTTATCCGCACAACAATATGCCCCCCCAGTAGCTGTCTTTTCCCCGTAGTCCCCGCCCTCTGGACTGGATGGGCATCTTTCAACACATCCGAATGGGTCCTAGAAAAGATGGTCACGACTCAACAGTGTTTATTTGTTTACACCTCCTCCAGGACGCGCTCCTTGAACTCCCGCTCAATCTTCTGGCCGGACTCGTCGGTGGTCGACTCGCCGTGGAGAGCCATGAGGGCACCGAGGTCGAACTTGGGCTGCTTGAGCAGCTTGACCTTGCGGATGTGAACCTGTGTGGAAATGGTGGTTAGTTTCTTGTAAAAGTAGCAAGGTTCGTTGGTGGTCACTTACGTTCTGGAGAGGGTAGATACCCTGGGTGGACTTCTCAATCTCACGGCCAATGACCTCGGGGATCAGCTTGGTGGTGAGCTGGGTCAGGGTGCAAGAAGAGGCCTCGCGGGTGATGATCTCAGTCATCTTGCGGCGGATAGCACGGATCTGGGAAGAAGCGGCGTAGGTGGTCTTCTTGACCTGGTTCTGTCTCCGCTTAGTGAAAGCGATGGCAAAGAGGCGCAGAAGGTAGTCGTCGGTGGTCTTGACGGTAACGTTGGCCTCAATCAGAGTCTGCCACTTGCGAACAAGCGAACGGAGCTTGTCGGAAGTGAAGTCCAGACCGTGGAAGTTGGTCAGGCAGTTGCGACCCTGGATCTCGTCAACGCGAAGGCGAACCTTGCGGAAAGAGTGGTCCTCATCCTTCTGGAGGTCAGCGAGGGAGACCTCAAGGACACGGCCCTTCAGGGAGTCGTTGGCGTTCTTGAGACCGGCGGTACGGTTGACCAGGGTCTTGCCGACACTAAATAACAAAGCATGGTCAGTTTACACTGTCCACGAAAATCCAACAGACATAAAAAAAAATCCAGCAATGATGTCGTTGAGGCCGAGCAGACAGGGTGGCGGTGCAGGTGGGTGGCGAATTGGGTTTCCGAGTGGCGAGTTGATGATGGACCATCTACTTAGCGGGGTGGTGGATGGAAATGGCGAAAAATTGAATGGGCGTGGTAATGCGGCGGCGTGATGTCTGAAAAATGTTGCATTGGATAGAATCGGATTGTAACTCACTCGCGAACGTTGAAGGGGGCAGGAGCCTATTAAAAAAATGTTAACATGATGAATCCCGAAGAATAATCTAGATTGTTGAATCGTACCTTAATCGAGTACCAGTCCTTGCGGGAGAAAGGGTCGACGGTCTTCTTCTTGAGACCCTTCTTGCCCTTAGAGAGGCGCTTGTTCCTGCAAAGAAAGAATCGTCAACATTTGTCGCCAAGTTGAAATGATTGCTCGCTGGTCCTAAAACCACTTCGCAGCAACCATTGATATGAAATTCAAAAAAAAAATCGTCGTCGAACAGGATAACGTCAAAGTCGTCGATGGTCGCGATAATCGAAATGCGAAAGAGGGGTGGTTGTTCTTACTTTCCGACAGCCATGTTGGGTAGATAGTGAACCCGTCGGTAATTTGGTGATGGTTGGTGAGTACGAAGAGAAGAATTTCTTAGACAGAGCGTGCCTTGTTTGAGGGTGACCGAATTTGCAGTATTTGACAAAATGGTTGTGTGTGTTTCCGAGACAGGCTTGTGGGTCCGGCTAGCCCGTTAACGAGAGACTATCACGTGATGATATCGATAAGACCAAGATTCTTGTGATTTTGTGCCCCACCTTTCAAGCCCTGAAAATTTCCACTAAAAAGTTGCAGGGGTAATAGACGTGGTTTTGTTCATTTGGGCTGACAACAGCTGGTAACAGCTGTCGGGAAGACAATGGCTCTCATTGGCCAGGATTCACATGATTCTGGATTGAAATCTAGTCGTGTTCTGATTGGTCGAGCTGTTCTTGTAAGTCAGGTAGCACGGAGGATTTATGGTGGTTTACATCAGACTGCATTTGATAGGAGCACAATTGAACAAAAAGGAACACAAAGAAATGAAAGAAGGTGAACTTTTTGATAGAATTTTCTAACTAAAGCTGTGACATGATAGGTCTGTCTACGAAATATGCAGAGTAGACCGATCAATGTCAGAAATAGAAAAAAGTAAAAAATTATGCAGATGCGAAGTATTCAAGTTCCATGGGTATCCAAAAACCACCAAAATCCGTACCGTACCCAACCTATAATGATCATAATCGTAATAAAAAGTATATCCAAAAATATCCTTAACCCAAAATGCCAAACCCGAACAATAGAAGAGATCGCTGCACTGATAGCCGCTGTAAAGTAAAAAAGAAAAGACGGCCTATGAAGAAGATTGCATCCGTAGATGTAGAGAAACGAACGTGCCGAAGAATAAACAGACGCCGGAAATCGAGAAACGCCAGATGCACAGAAGCGAAAAGAAATCAAAAATGGAAAGTCGATGCCAAGAACGATGAATATGTGGCGTTATGAAAGATGAAAAGACAGGATGTAAAAACATCATGGAGACCGAAGAGTGTGCGCATAGTGGCTGCAGTTATAACCTGGCTGTCTCACAAACGAGAAGCATGGAAGGTCTATGGCTGCAATGCAAGAGCTCTTGATAAGTAGAATATGATGCATGACTGGAGGGAAAAAAACAAAACCAAGTAAGAGAATCTAAAGTTAGATCTCAGCTTGTTGTGGCTCGCAGTCATATTCTTCTTCGCCGTCCCAACTGCTGAAGCGGGGGAAACTGAAGTAAGCATCGGAGACTAAAGAGTTCTCGTTAGGATGATTGATCATGATATCCATAGGTAGAGCGGGATGGCTCTTACGTGAGATGGAACCATCATTCATGATAGTACGGCTGCGGCTCTGGCCAAGACCATTTGCTGAATGGGCTTCGGAGACGGGAGACTGAGGGCCACAGCTTGAGGAGGGAGAACCGACTGGAGAGACGAAACTTGGGTGTTGTGAAGAAACGACGACGACGCGGGAAAGGATATCAGTGGCGGTGCGAGTGCGGCCAGCAGATGATAGTGAACGGCCAACACCCTTCTTGAGAGTAGTAGCGACACATGGTTCAACAGTAGCCTGGCTGCGGAGAAGACTTGGTCTCTTGAGGTCGTCAGATACTGAGCAGCGAGATGATGATGATGAGCGTCTGCGAAGGCCGCCAACCTCGACGATGTTGGCAATGAATCCGGCCATGCTGGTTTGTGATGGAAGTCCAAAGGTGGTAGTCTGGTTGTGAGAAGCGTCCATGGATGAGCGGTAACGGTAAAAGGGGTTTAGAACCATTGTATATAAAAAGGCAACAATGCCGTTCTTTGATGTGAGGACGAGGCGGTAGGCGTGGGTATTTATCAAATTTGGGGGGAGGATTGCCAAATGCGGGATTGTGATGTGATGTTGTGGAAGGAGAATAATTTGACTTGATCCGTAGTAGTGTGAGTAGTGTGGTAGCAAGACTATCTAAATGTCTTTGGGTAGGGTGTGTTGTAGGTGCAGATGTTGGGTAGGATTGAGAAACAAGTAAAGAGTTCTGAATTGTGTGAGAGTGGACGGAGTGTATTGATGATGTAGGAACTGAAGGGGTGTAAGTCGAACAGGAAGAGCGGGTCCTGAATATAATAAGGAACAAAGTGAAGTGTGGATGGAAGAGAATTGTAAGTGGGCATGAAAGGGATTTACAAATACACAAAAATGAGTCGTGAAGTCCCAGGAGCAAGGGGATCGGTTGATCCACATGGGCCAAGTTGTTGTGTACGGGCAAGGGGGTTCAAGCAAGCAAAGTACCCAGGGCGGCGGTGGCACCCGGCAGGGGTGTTTTCTTTTCTGGATTTACGGGTCTGCCACCAAAAAAACCACAGACAGCGCTCGTTAGGTAACAGTCCATTGGGGCTAAACAACAGGGCTTGGTGCAGCATCATTCATACAGCACAGGCCCTTGAACAAGTCTTGTGAAAGCCTGGTTGGTCGCTCCTCCTATGGCCCAAAGACAGCCCAAGAGACAGACCAGCTGGGTCCACCACCNAAAAAAAAAAACAAGGGGTGGGGGAATAATATGGGGTGTCCGAAGCGGCCTTCTTTCGTAAACCACCCATGCCAAGGTCTATTGTTTTTGTGTTTTGGGGGAAAGAGGGCGGGGGGCTCAGATTGTTTAAACACTTTTGGTCGAATATGAAGTCGATGATGGTGAAGAGAACCGACTATCCTCCTCATCTACCCTACCTGGCCATCTTGTTTGTTTGGTATGCGGCTTCTTTTTTTCTGCTGACTCCTGTTCTGCTGCATTGTTTACGGGCCCTTTGGAACAGTCCCTTCGATGTGGATCTAACAGTTCTCCCGCAACCCATTCCAGCCGCAAATTATGAACATAGATTGCCGCATGCCAGCGCATTCATCCTGACATTGTGCCTGCTTCCGGTCCGTAGGCATTGAGTCCTTGGGCAACAATGGGATTCCTCGTGCCGTGTAATAACCCAAGTAGCTACATATGCGCAGTACGGATGGCTTACAGTGTATACACCAATTGGCTAGAGTAGATGCCGCACCCCCGTCATTGGCCTGCGTGATGGATGAGGTTTTTTTCTTCTTCTTGTCTTGTTTTTTCTCAGAACGAGGTTTGGCCGATTGCACCCCCACACTTTTGGTCCTTCTTCAAGTTTTCCTTGATGATTCACAAGCACTCAAACCGGGCCGAAGTAACATCCTGTGTCTATCCCCATACTATATGTCCGTATGTACATACAGACAATGCAATGCCTTGACCCCATGTTTTTTGTGGGCTCCATAAGGGCACGAACACACTGTGACACCGCCTAAAACTCTAGCATTGGACCCGCCTGGCGGAACATGGATAACCCATTTTTTCAGCGGTAAATGTGTCCTCCACCGCCTCGTGGGTCCAAGTTGGTGGCTCTGTACAGAAGACTACGAATAACATGAGCCACTGACAATCTTAAAAGGAAGCTGTGGTTTTTCGGCCAGGAATGGGACCAAGTACAACTGCTCCGTGTGGAGCTTCCCATTCGGGATGTTAGATGCGGCTCCTTCGCAACGTCGAAGTTTTGGAATTCCACAACTGAGTTCTAGCGTGTTGATGGAGCCAAACTGACAAAGTACCAATTGTATGTAGCTGTCAGCTAAACGGTACAATATTCAAGTCTAGACCAGAATTTCAGCCTAGAACCCCACATCGAACTCATCCGTCTGTCGAATCGAGCAGGTCAAAATTTTACCAGTTGCCATCTAGCCGGATGTTCTAACCAAGGTTCACAATTCAAGTTATGCAGCCCTTGGAGAAATCAAATCAGTCAGGTGTTTTGGAATAGGGCCAATACTACCAGATGCTACATAACTTATCGCGTGGGGTGAACATCAAATTCGTCCAGAAAAAGGTCAACGGAAAGAATCGATCCACACTAAACTGAAATCTGACACAATGATAGTGGTGAGAGATGCCACAAAGCAGATTGTTTGTCGTGGTCACTAGTTAGGTGCAGCCACGCGGCGACCACTAACTCAACTAAGCCCTGGAAGGAATACCCTCCTGGCAAACCCCGCCAACTTGGTGTCAGTGCTACTACCATAGACGACTATTTTGAGAAACGATGACTTATTCGGACGCTTGATCACGAACTGGCTCGAGGTCTCACTGCCAGCACAAACTCGTAATTGTGTACAAAGATTTTCCAAGATTTTCAGATACATGATGTTGTCATCATTATCGGCGGACATTGATTCTCGCCGCCCGTGTCCCCAAATAAACAGTGCCTCTCATGTATATTCATGCAATTGGATTCGGCCGGATGGCTGTGCTTGTCCTGCCGCCACTGCTTGTACTTAGTGCTTGTCCCGCATCGCTTGTCTGTCATGTACAGACGTCTCTTTGACGACGCTCAACAAACAAGCGGCTTCTTTCGTCACTGCCAACGCCACCATCGGATTCGTCACACCTATAGTCGATTCGTCGACCTCTCTCCCGGCAACAATCTACAGTTCCTTTGGCAATGGGACTGCAGCCTTGAGACTCGCTTCTACGCCACCAAGCGCCTTTTCTAGGCCTAAAGGCAAAGTCCCCTTTCCCAG
The DNA here is from genome assembly GCA_000712465.1 of Huntiella moniliformis. NCBI lineage: Eukaryota > Fungi > Ascomycota > Sordariomycetes > Microascales > Ceratocystidaceae > Huntiella > Huntiella moniliformis. Next base: position 56,547 of record JMSH01000074.1, read on the forward strand.
CCCACGGCATACCATGCTATAATGCAACAAGCAATGCAGGTTAATCCTCTTGGGCATAGCGAACGAACGATGATTTAGTTGTGTGAGGCCGTAAGTGGAGAGATTCGGAACCAAGTTCACCTCGTTCCTTCCCTTCTGACCGACTGGCTGGTCACATACAGAGGCCATATAGCAGTCCATCACAACGCCCGAGTCTGGTGACCAGCATCAAAGGCACTGGGACACGTGCAATTAGGCCTGTCTGTCGAAGCGGCAATTCGGTCAGCTTGGGCGTTCGGTTATTTGTCTTGGTTACGTTGGGCAGCAATGCGACCTATTTTCAGGCTCAATCTAGTTATCTGTTGACACGGAAAGATGTGTAGAACTCAGAAACACTCAGGCATGCGTCATTGATCTATCGTACCAACTGCCGTTTCCAGGCCGTTGGTCCGTCGTACTTGTGCATTCATGTATGTACACACATCCATATGTTGGACGGATGTGCGAGAGCCTTCCGGACCGTTTATGTGTGTCCGACAATTCTTGTGTTGTCAAACCAGACCGAGATCCAGCCAAAGCGTTCTGTTTGTAGGAGGGTTCCGGGCCTTGGATATGGCTTCACATGTTGGCGTACATACGAATCGTAAAGTAACGTCTCCTTTGCCACCATTAATACATATTATTGAGACTCATGTATGTATGTACATGGCAAACAAAATCCAATGGGTCCGAAGACGACTTAAACCGGTATAACCAAGTCTGACCCGTATTATCAATTTAGAAGAGGTCGGATGATCAATCAAAGCTCTTACTACCACATCGCCAAGTATTGGTTGTCATTTAGACAATCTATTTATTTGCCTCATTCACATTTATTAGTCTTCACTGACACGGCGGCTCATCTGCAGCTCCACAAAATGCAACCTGCAGAGATGTCAATTTCCCCTCTGTCGCTGCAGTCCGGATCATCGGCTCACGTGCAAAGAGCCAATGAGGCTTGATCGTTTTGGGGCTGTTGTAATATCTTCCTGCAGCAGTGTTACCCCTCAGGTCGTTGGGATGGTGACTCTTGATGTCACTTCACATCTAACCATCAATTGAGATATTTGGACTGGGTCAGACAATATGCAAGTAGCCATTACTAACTTAGTCACGTATAGCCAAGGCATTATATCCATCTAAGCTTACATCTCCATCTCGACCTCCGATTCAATCAATATTCAGATGTGTCCTAAACAAAGTACTTTTGCGTGTCTCCCATAATAACACCATCTATTCCACGTTCATCCTGTCTACGGCTTATTTGCCGCTTCAAGGTCCGACCGTAACATGTTAATCCCAGTCAACTATTGAAGCTTCCAGTCTCGTGGGTCACGCCAACTTCAACAGCCTCGATCTCCTGCCCGACCTCTTTATTTTTTTTGGCGCCTTCCTTTTATTGGATTATCACAACACTAGCCACTCCTCAGCAACACATCCCGCCCGCGAAACTCAATAACCTCTCACGCGAGTCCTTTCTGCATCTCGGTCACCTCCTTCTCCCTTGTCTCTCCATCTGCGTAATTTCCAATCGACAGTTTGCCAATGTCCCGTGACCCCACACTATCCTCTCAACTTGATGTATGTAGAAAGACCTTCACCATATCACAAGTCTAAAATGGAAGTCCACCCCATAAACCCCACTCACCATAAACCAACCTCGGAAGGAGCTTGTGGCCTTCTCGGGAAGCTGTGTCTAACACGCTATCCGGGATCCCAAGACGGAAAGGGCACACGACATGCGGTGGAAAGTGCTTCGCGTTGGAGAAATCGCAAGATGGCCTGACCTTCTTGATCAAGGACAGTTCTTCGCGCGGCAATCCGGTTATTGCCGGCGGAGGTTGGTGCGCTTTTTGGTCGAGATGGCCACCTTTTGGCATCACTATGTCCTGAGTTTCCAGAATATCGCGTCGGTTCAGTCTTGGGGAGACCGGGTTTTTCTATCATCTTCCCCCGCCCATGTCCGCCCCCACGTTTTCAATTCGAAGCTAAATCTAAGCTGGGCTGCTATTTTTGCCCCTCCACGCTGGCTTCCGACAGAAAACTTTCGGCACAAGAGAGTGCATATCGTGCTCCCTGTGGCTAGCCTCTGGATGGCCAAACACGCTTACTCCCATGTCGTACCCTTTTCCGTGTGTCCGCTCATTATGCCGTGTAGAGGGGAAACCGTTACTTTTGTTTTGCCGTTGTGTTAACAAACACCCTTCATAATGAGGGGATACACCCGAAAACTCCATGATAATAACCCTCCTCCTAGCCGTCACGAGTTCACGGCCTCTTTCGGACACGCCCGGTACTTGTCATACTTAATGCTGTTGGAATTTAAGACGAAGCTACCGCATCGTGGTAACCTGGTAAAACTCCTCAGTGTATAGCTTTGTATGGACGTACATATGTAATTGGTATGGCAGAAAAGTTGAGCACTACTCGATGTTTGTTGTATGTCACATCCAGTTCGGTTGTAATTTGTAAAGTTCCGAATGTTCCAACCCTGGTATTTCTTTAACCCTACCATTGACCATTCGCTCAAGTAACCAGTGTTGGGAGAATGAAATTGACATTTATTACTGTCACGTGGAACAAATTACGAAAGTTTCTACAAATCCAATGATATGACACAACTGTCAATACCAAAATGCTTCCTCGCGCAATGAGTTTACTTACATACGCTTCTGAGCATATCCGTATCTAGATTGCAAGAATGCGTGTTTGGAACGGAGTTTCGTAGTGGCACAATTATTCATACACACTCGCATCATCTGTATGTACACGATGGAGGCAGCACATGAAAACGCCACACTTGCGCCACACATTGAACGCAAGGCCGCCGCGTCCGAGCAGTCCAGACTAGGTAATACAACATCAACATTTTTCTGAGATCCATTATCGCTACCTTTGCGTTTTACATTCTCGACCTGCATCCACCCGCCTATTCACACCTTCATCTCCAAATTTCAACGATGGGCAAGCGCAAGTCTTCAAGCAAGCCTCAGGGCCCCAAAAAGGTAAATAAAGACTCCACCCCACCTTGTATTCTTCCTGGTAGTCAACGCGCTGTCGCCCCCGATGCGTACTACGTCATACATGACCATGACCACCCATCCGGTCCTCACGGAACTGTCGCATCCTGAATACACCACCACCCCTTGCCTCTTACTACAAAACATTCCACGTCGAGGATTCGGAGGTCATCCTCACTGCATCAACACCCCGCCCCTGATGGAGGCTCGCATCACCAAGAGGAACGGACTGCATGGTTTGCACATTGCAGCATGCCCCCGTATACCTTATTACGACAGCCATACTCCAAATCCCGAACAACCTCAAACCAAGTTGCGCGACACATGAACGACTCCGAATACCCAAATGCGACCAATAGCGACCACAAAGTTTCCGTTCGTAACTAACATTGTCTGGGTGTCTTTGCTACAGAGCGATCCTCTTCCTACCACCTTTTTGTGCCTATTTTGTAACCATGAAGATGCTGTTACTGTCAAGATCGATCGCCGTGGTGGTGTCGGAAACTTGAACTGCAACATCTGTGGCCAATCTTTCCAATGTGCTATCAACTGTAGGTATCATCCAGCGGACATCGAAGCAAGTATCACAGAAAGTGGCAGTCTTATGGACGTCCATGATCGATCGATCTTGCCTCCTCCGAGTCCATACTTCGTATTCTAGACACAAAGCTAATTTATCATTCTAGATCTCTCGGCTCCCGTTGACGTTTACAGCGACTGGGTTGATGCTGCCGGTAAGTAAAACTACGTCATCGAGTCTTTGTACCATGGTTGTATACTAATCGCATTCTCTTATAGACTCTGTTACGAAGACCGGCGGACGCTTCAGCTCCCGTCCTGCTCCCCGGAAGGAGATGGAAGAGCTAGCTGACGATGATGACTTTTAAACCTGTACATCATCATGCTACTTGGCGTTTTTTTTTTTTGGCTTTGACAGTCATTTATGGGCATTGGAAGCTCTCGGGCATAACGGAACGGAGTTTAGGAGTTTTTGATGACATTGGGTCACGACTATATGATAATTTGTGATTCTACAACCATATTTGTTCTCGGGCGTTGTGAATGATGATGTATTGAAGCTTAATGCTGTCATAGGATAACCTTGTAATCTTTCGAGACACAGAGTATCTGAGGTTGACATGATGTTGTGGTCGTAACAAGTTCGTGATGAGTGGGCAGTGGCATGACATTTGCCAAAAATTATGTTGTAATGATCTAGGCAGTGTAGAAGCGGTCGCCAAAGTCGCCAAGGCCAGGAACGATGTAGCTATAAGAAACATGTTAGTGAATGTACTTTGAGATATGAGCATGGTATGATATTCAGTGACACCACATGAGAGATGAACATACTTCTTGTCATCCAGACCCTAAATATACATGTTAGATACAATTTATACACAAGGTGAGCATAAGACGATGGACTTACCTGATCAATGAAGGCAGTGACAACCTTGAGCTTAGGGAATTTCTCAGCGAACATCTCAATACCCTTAGGAGAGGCGATGAGGTTGAGGAATAGGATACGCTCTTCAGGGACGCCTCTAGACTTGAGAACATCAACGGCCATGGTAGCAGAGCCACCAGTAGCGAACATGGGGTCCATGAGGAGAACCCATCTCTTGTCAATGTCCTCAGGCAGCTTGTCGTAGAAGAGCTTAGGGAGAGCAGTCTCTTCATCACGCTGAATAAGAATCTTGCCAATTCTGACAGACCGGCAGCAGTCACGAAGACCCTGCTCCATAGCCTCACCAGCACGCATGATAGAGACTCCGCAAATCTTACCCTGGAACATGAGACCAGAGTAGGTGCGACCAACGGGAGTGGTGACTTCATGGGAGACAACGGGCAGGTGGTTAAGACCCTCCTCGACTAACAGGCGGATGATGCGGTTAGAGTAGAAGACAAAGTCGGCACGCTTAGTGTCCTTGTCACGGATCATACTATGAGATGGTTAGTTACATGATGCTACCTTTCAAGAGCTTCGTGAGAGCAATGATATATCTATGTGTAACTCAAAGTACCGACGGGGAGTTCCAGGGTTACCTGGACATGGAGTCTTTTTAACCCGCACGGCCAGACCCATGGAAATCGGACAACCAATCACGGGAATTTCACTTACGTCAACAGCGCAATGAGCTGGGAGGTCTGAGGAAGCACGTGGACATTGTCGAAGGGAACGGTTTTGGATACCACAGCGGCAGGAAGGTTGCTGACCTCGCGGTAAGCGGGACCAACCGGCACCAGGGGAGCTTTCTGATCAGTGGACATGGTAGCTATATTTGTTATTGATAGTATGAGAGAGCTGTCGTTTGTGGAGAATAAAATTTTGATGGCGGTAGGAAATGTAAAATTGAAGGCTGACGATAGATGAGCATAGAAATATCAAAGAATTGATAAATGGCTACAGACTAACTGCGTTGGAGAAAGAGTGGATCCAAATTGTTTTGGATAAGGTCCGCCGGTTTCCTTCGCATGTGTCGTTGAAACAGACCGTTAGTAACGATGTTAAACATCGGTGCATTGACGGATAAATCCTTATACCGGGTCTAAACCATGTTAAACTGACACAACATCCTTTTATCCGAATTAAATAGCTGCAATTGTATGTATGCACATATACGGACAGGGATCAATAGACCTTGTCTATCGCCAGGGGTTTGCATGTGGTTCTCAGTGGAGCTTTAGATTTCTAGATGGAACTGTAGGATCTGTCTGCGACGGGAGAGCATGTCAACTTCAACTATGCACATATGTATGTACTTGATACTTTTCTTGCGAAAATTCAGCCAGTTAACGTGCGACGATAGTTGCCATCAATAGCGAGTTTGGTTAAGCAACGCGAAGCCCCCCGTTGTTGAATATACGCCGTTGTATTTGCAACCGCCTCAAATCTAGGTTTTCACTTATTTCCTGAAGAAGGAAGCGGCGCTTGTTGGATTTGGACAGGACGTGTGCAATGCCTCTGTGCATTAACTAACTAATGTCACATGGATTTTTTTTTGTTGACAAGGCCAACCCATTTTAACGACTTACAGCTCCAGATACAAACGACAATTCCTATGCCAACGACATTGCCAACTCACGTTTGAAGAATTTGCCAGACGTTGACCTCTTTTCTCATTTACTGCACACTTTTGCGAACAAGTTGGTTGTTTGTGGGCTGTTATTTGCCGACCGGAGTGACATTGATGGATTGTTTACGGTGACATACGCGGCATAAATACGACCATCACGAACCTCATAACCAATGACGACACACGGCAATATGGCAGCGAAGAAGCGCGCTTTCAATAGCGCATTTGCACCGGGTAACACAGAACCTGCATATTCCAAGCCAGACTCCGGCTCGGCTTCAGCTATGTACGATTTCGATTTTGATGATATGGATACACCACCAACAGCCATTGCTGCACGCCGCGCCTCCATGGTACCTCCCAAAACTATGACGAAGCCCAAAACACACAATCTTGCGACTGCTCCTCAGCGAACAACACGACCTACCCGTGAAGGCAGTTCTATAGCGCCGAAGACTTCCGTCGCGACTTCAAAAACTCCGAAACCCACACCAAAGAAGTCTCGTCCACGACCGGCAATTCTGGACGAAATGACAACAGAACCAACCACATCTAAAGACATTCTTAGTTCTCCAAAGCCCCCCACCGATTCCTTTATAAAGACGTCAACCAAACCCACCCGCACAACCCGTACCTCCGCGTCCATTGTATCTCCTACTCAGCAACCGCCATCACTACACCGCTCTTCAACAGCTCCCAGCTCTTCTGCCCGGACAACTGTCCCCAAAATCACTCGGAATGCGGTATCGGATCTCTATGACCTTCCTATGGACGATGCGCCACCCGTTGTCAAAACGCCCATTTCGAAGTCTACACCCACCGAGAAAGCCATGGAAAAGCGGACTCCTGCCCCGCAACGACTTGCAACCACATCGAGACCGATCGCAAAACCAGCATCACACAAGCGTGCGCAATCATCTGCGGCTATCATGGATCTTACGAAGGCTGCTGGGAAATCTGCTCCATATGGGCGCATTGATAGTTACTTTGTCAAGCCCAAAGTTCACAAGAATATCGATACCACTCGAGATATGCCCCCACCTCCGCGGCGAGTGTTTAGTGCGGGAAGCACAAGTTTAGCCAATGATCAAGCCAAGCAAAAGCAGCCACTACAACCACCTGCATTAATCAAGTCTTCATCTACCCCGAATCCGCCTGCGCGTAGATTGTCGCGGGGTTCAATACCGCCAAGTGGAGCTACGCCCACCACTCCAAAGACTACCGGGAAGCCAGCCAAGAAGAACGCGCCATCTTCGAATCCACCAAAGCGCCGGCGTTTGATCGATACTTTGGCGGCACAAGCTGAAGGTAGCTCGGATTCTAGCGACGGAGAGTCTGACATTGACTACAGCAAGTTCGCAGCCTCACCGAGTTCCGCGATAGAAACCACACCGGTTCAAATAGTGGCGCGACCACAAACCCGCACACCACTCACAATGCGATCGCGGGGCCCAAAGAAAACATATGCATCAGCACAGCGTTCTATACGCGCGAACCCGCGTGACAGCGATCCGAACCACGATCCATTCGCAGTGCCATTGCTGTCAATGACAATGCCATCAAACGAAAAGGATCCCTTCGATTTCGGCGATGGGGCAGAGAGCGAGGAGGACACTTTGCCAAAGGGTGCTATCAGGAGTATTCACGAGCTGCGCATGGCCGGCGCGAACAACAGATTTGCTGATCAGATGGATGATTTATTTGATCGCATTGCGAAGCCGACAGCGCAACCGAATTCTATGCGACGGAATGCTCTGCTAGAGTTGGCGGCTTTGATTAAGGACAAGGCGTTCTCTCGACAGTTTAGAGATAACTCTGCTGAAAGCAGGTTATTTGCGCAAGTGGGACAAGAAACGGATATTGTTAGTGGGTTTGCGATTATGGCGATTATTTTGACGCTTCTTTCGTCTTCATCTATGCCACATCTTTTGTCTTTGCTAAAGGACCAAAAGGTGACACTATTACTGGAAAGGTTGATAAACTGCGACGAAAGCATTTCAGAACTTGCGATGCAGAGACAGACAAACCTATCCAAGAACGGCAAAACGACGGTGACGAACTTGAAGAAGGATATGATCCAGCTTCCAATATGGAAGGGTGCGTCTACTGCTAAAAATCTCTCTCCCCGTACTCTTGCACTAAAGTTGATGGATTTATACGGGAAGCCATCAGATATGGGGGACTACGTAGTTTCCTCTAAGCCTGTGGCAGAGTCACTCTTTTCGATCTTGCACAATTACTCAGATCATGAGTGGAGGGTGGAGGCTACTTCTGATGAGAAGTTGGATTGCTTACTGGCGGCGTCAATTTTGGGGGCACATGCTATGGGGTTTGAGCATTCAGAAAACGCACAGTCTTGGAACACACGACACTTCCCAGTTGTGGTTTCTGTCACGGAGGTTTGTCTGTCCAAGGGAAAGTTTGGAACATTTGAGCACGCTGTGCTTCGTCTGTTGCTGAATATGTCCAACAACAATCCTGGTGCCGCAACAGCTACTGGAATATTGGCTTTATTCAAGAATCTTGCATCTGCAGTTACGCCATGTCTTGAGGCTGTGAAGACATCACTGGGAAAGTTTGATATGTCGAGTGAATACTCGCCATTTGCTAAACTTCTCCTAATTCTGGGTGCCATGATCAACTTTTCCGAACATTGTCCGCCAGTCAGACATTCGGTCGATGAATGGACAGAGGATGAATCCCCGGTACATGGGATGATTGACATCTTTTTGCAGGATCACATGTCAACATATCAAGTAAGTTTAGGAAAAACAGACTATCACTCTAATGTGTTGCGTGACTAACAATTATACAGGCGGATTCGGTGGAAAAGACACAACTTAATGTTGGATATGGTTATTTGTCTATCTTGTTAGCGTACCTTTGTTTGTCCAGACCAGTGCGGCGCATTCTTGAAGCCAAAAGCAATGGAAAAGGACTATCGGTACTCCGTGATTCGGTACAAGAGTTTATGATTTTACAAGGAAAAGTGGATGGTGGAAGATCCCACGGTGATCACCTGGAACGCATCCGACATTTACTGAGCGAGTTGGAAATGGGAATATAACGCAAGCTGGATAATGATAGAGGACAAAGCCTGACATATTATTTCGGCTTGCATCCTGAGTATTAATGGAAACGTTGTCGACATATAACTTTGGGTTTCTATCCCAGGTACCATGCCAGTTTGCAACGGAACGGGGCGGACGGCTGCATACATTTTATGTATCAATATTCGGTTCTGTGTAAGCCAAATTACAAAGGCTAGACGCACAGTGACGGGGGCGGATGGCTGATTAGTGAAGTTACGTAGTACACAAGGCCAACTATAATACAACATGAGTATGTAATTCCCTAATTCCGCATCAACGGCGATCACGCGCGACGGCGGGTGGCATCTGGGACCAGTGACCATTCCCGGGCCGCGTATGGGATTTGTGCAATCACATTTTGTCACCAGATTGTCTTTTTTTGGAGTGTATCCCTTGGCTTTGGTAAAAGAAGGACCGTTTAGCTGCATAGACGGTGGCATGCAGCGTCAACCGCACGCACAGGCGCACTTTGGAAGCGGCGGCGGCTGGTTTTGGCTTGACGTTGGTTGGCTTTATAGAGCAAGCAAGGGATGGATGTTTCCGGGTCCTAGGATATTTGAGGGATGGATTAAAGGAATCCGTTAGGATCATGGGACATTATGTGAAGAGAGACGGCCGTGACGAGGCTAACGATAAGTGCGCAGAATATCTGATTTCTCTGGAAATTCTACGAGGAGCTGAACCTCGAACGAGTGACTTTAAACCCTCACGAAGGATAGAACGAATGTGTTCAATGGCAGCTGAAATAGCCATTGTAGGTCTTTGACTAGCTACTTATAGCTAGTCAGACGGTCTCAGGCGCCTGGTCGGCAACAGCGATAACAAGCCAGCCAATAACCAATGTAACCGGAAACCAGAAAAACCGACAAGCGAATGTGTCTGGTTACCAATGATCTTTAGCTTGCTCCCGGTCTAGATGAGTCCTTGAGTGCATATTAACATGGACTAATGCGATGGAAGAAGGAATTCGTGGCGACAAGAGTGCATTTGTCTGTCTATCGGCTGCAAACAAGCGAGAATACCCTTTTTTGGAGATGGGAGACGTTCATGGGAGCTTTTCGACGGACCCGGTTGTCGGTGACGGAAAGAATGTTAATAGCCACGCGGACGATCTACGGTTTTTTCCCCAGAACCATACTTGATGGTGGGGGGACTTCCGTATTATCGTCGATCGTCAAGGGAGCAAGCTTTCCTTTCTTTCCGTCTTTTGGAGAAGCTTATACACTTTCAAACAATTTCTGTTGCCCTTTGGTCAGGTATTTCTAGGAATGTCCAAGTTAGACGGACGGCCGGCATATGTACAAACTGCTACACGAATGGTCATCCCAGTTACCGCCTTCTTCACCTAGTTGATAAAGCTGGACAGACTTGTTATAAATCCTCGATTCGTTCATATTTAGTAGGACAGTGGCTGCCGTAGGTAGTAGTAGTAGCAAGTAAGTAGCGGATGCAGTAGTTACAATCAACTATCAAAAAGTTTCGCCTTTTGGGTTATTACCGCTGCCGCTATCACATAATTCTGCTTTCAAATATATTCTCGTTCTTCCTTCTTTATGTGTTATCGCCGTTTATCCCGCTTTTAAATATTCCATATAATCTTTGTTTGCGCACTTTTTCCCCTGCATTTCAACTTATTCGCCTTGTCACGACCAGCCCAGATAAATCGCCATTGTGTTTTTTTTCCTTCTTTTTTGCGGTGTCTGAATTTAATTGTGAATACATTTGAACCCTGACCAGCACATATTTTGCTCCACACGATTTGCCCCATCTGGCTCCCCCACCGCAACTGCCCAAGCTTGCGACAACCACACTTTGGCGTTCCTTCTTGGTTTAACGCTTGCTTTGGTGAAGTAGACAGACAGGCCCTGCTCCTGCTAATCCAAGTCTGGCGTTTGTTCCCAGTCTTTGGATTTACCTGGTCTTTTTTTGATCCGTCTTTCTAGTCTACCGACGTCGAGAGATCGACCTCGCAAACACCATTTTGTATTGCTCGCCCCCCACCCCTTACAATCAACAGGGCAGCATCTTTTCATATCTTTATTGTTGGCATCTACTCCGTCTTATTCGTCAAAGTCCACCCTTTTTTGCGCCACTTTTAACGGCTCAAAATGGCCAAACAACGCAAGATGGCGCTGGTCGGCAGCCGTTCGGTCGGTAAGTCTTAGTTCTGCGACATTACATTCTCACCATGTGGCCACTTGCCATTGTTCCAGCCTGTGGGTCTTCGCGTTGGCGTGTGAGTGGAGTCGCTGTCCAATAACCCCGTGATGTCATGCGAGCTCTCATATAAAACCGACCAGTTAGTTGGACGACAGATGCACCGAAACTAGAAAGTTCATCTTTTGGATATAGTATGCATCTCAGTCAGTACTGGACCCGTCTTAGTTGCAGCAAGTGTCACATTTGTCTGACCCGCCCGAACCACATGCTGACCAAGCGGTCTGTCACCGGGTCCAGCCACATTTTGTGCAAGTGTATGAGATACAAGACTCACTGCTCAGCTGCTTGTGGTCGGTGACACTTCAACTGAATGTGGGTTTCGGTGACCTGCGGCTCAAATCTTATGTATCGCAGCGCCGCCTGGAGTCGGACTAATGAATGCAGTAGTCTCCGGGATGTTTTGACTTGGAAACGGGCTCAACGGTGTCATATCTACAGGTCAACTAGTGTTGACTAGATATAATCGTGTCTGGACTATACATTTGTTCGGTATTCAAATGCAGCCATGATGTGACATTGGCGGGGAAAAGTACACCGCTTTTTAATTGTTAGTCAAGCACTGATACCATTTAACCGGGCGAATTGGGTTTCATATACACCTAAGCCTCAAATGTCTAAATCATACCAAACCCCACTACCCCACTAACATAACGATGTTTGTGAAATTTATACTAATATCCAAATAGGCAAGTCTTCCATTGCTGTGCAATTCACCGAGGGCCATTTCGTCGATAGTTACTACCCTACTATCGAAAACACCTTTGTTAAGCCCCTGAGATTCAAGGGCCAAGAGTATCAGGCTGAAATTGTTGATACTGCCGGTCTGGTAGGTCTTTTAATCAACTCTAACACGACATATGTATATACGGTTATTAATACGCCCCAACAGGATGAATATAGCATTCTCAACAGCAAGCACTTCATTGGTACCCATGGATACTTGATGGTCTACTCTGTGGCATCTTTGCCATCATTTGAAATGATTCAAGTCATTCGGGATAAGATCCTCAATCAACTGGTACGACAGAAGTTCCTTTTTTGGAAGGGTGACACAAAGTCACCTTACCCACCACCTCGTTCCCTTTATTTTGGTCTCGTGACTAACCATTTACATCACACAGGGAGTCGAAAGTGTTCCTATCACGATTATTGGGAATAAGTCTGATTTACGGCCCGAGCAAAGGCAAGTCTCCGTCGAGGATGGCCAGAAGCTAGCCGAGAAGTGGGGGTGCGCCTGGACCGAGGCTAGTGCTCGTTTCAACGAGAACATCACCAAGGCATTCGAGTTGATGATTAGCGAGATTGAGAGATCTTCAAGCCCTGATGAGCCGGCAGCGGCAAAGCAGTGTGTTCTCATGTAGACATACAACGCTGATACTGTTTTCCGTTCTGCATTTCGTCATGATACCTCGTTTGCCTTTGCGTTGTTCTCGTTGCTTATTAGGCCTGATGTTTATTGCTTGGGGACTACTTGGGTTGACTTCGCTTGTATTTCCTACATTTCCTGTCTTGTTTTGTCTCTACTATCTACGGTATCAAGCAGCCAAGCAATGGCCGCGTCACGGTAACCGTTGGGAACCGTCATCGGGAGTTTGATTGTGCACGTCTGATTAAGAGCCATATGTGCTTTACCGAGAAGAGTTGCCACGGATGAAATGTTATGAAATATTCCGTGGTCTCGAGGTCCCGGGATAATTGGTGGCAGTTGTGGTGCAGTCTGTTTGGCTTGCACATTGGTGTTTCGGTTGCATGTTAGTTTGTATGACATTAGACTAGGCAGAAGATCTAGGAAAGCACCAGTGAAGTTATAGGATGCCGGATTATGCTACCACAGCCTTGTTTCACGACAGATATAGTCAACACTGAAGAATAGGTCGTTTTTAATACTATTTTGTTTTATATGATTTTGGATTTGAAAAGGAATGACGTGTGGGAATGAAGGTTTTTTTAGCTTATTTCTTTACATTTCTGGAGATACTGAAACATCTTTAGCATCTATTTAGTGTATGGGATGTCTTATAAAGATGTTCAAATAGATGGCGTTGTTGTTTATGATGTAACACAGATATCTCAACATCACTGTCTACCCTGGTGAGTTGATAACATCTCAATTGTCGTTGAGCAAAAAAGTTGATGCTATTAACGAGACTATCTCGTTGAAGGGGCTATGCACGTCCCTCCACTCGTCTCCCCCACCTTCCTTGTCTGAACAAATGCAAGGGTGGGGGGCCTCGCCTACGTGCACCATTGAGGGGTAGCTGGTTAGGGTTATAGTGGTTTCGAAATCTCGACGACGTTGGTGATAGTCTTGAGTCACATGGTATTTTGCGATTTTTGGGAATCTAGCGACGGTTATTGAACGCGTTGTGGTTTATTGTTTGAACCCTTTCTATCTTTTTTTTTCTTTTCTTTTGATATACTTGGTTTGTTTTGTTTAGTGTAGACAAAATGCTTGATATCCAAGATTTCATCTCCGAGCGGTTCGTTGATATGCTGGGTGGATGGGTGTGTTTGGTGATGATGGATTATTAACTATTGGGTGGCTATATAGGGGCGGTAACCCTGAGGTCATTAAGGCTTCACAGAAGGCTCGGTATGTTGGGTTGTGATGGGTTGGTGTCAGAGGGTATTAGACTAACGATTGGCAGTGGCGACTCTGTTGAGATTGTCGACGAGATCATTGAGTTGTGGCAGGACCACCGCAAGAGTACGTAACTCCCAAGCCCCCAAGAACCCATGAAAAACGTATACTAACTGTGAATCTCCATGTAGCCCTCTACGGTTAGTTTCTCCCAACTCGGGCATCCACGCCAAAAGGCCCAACTCGCGATTCCCGAAATACTGACGTCATGGATAGCCGCCACCCAGATGGGCAGCAAGATTAACGCTGTTCAGAAGGAAATCGGTGCTAAGAAGAAGGCTAAGGAGAATGCCGATGAGCTTCTTCAACAGAAGATTTCTCTTGAGAAGGAGAAGAAGGATCTTCTTGCTTCGGCTGAGGAGAAGAATGTTGCCCTGCGGAACAAGGTTAAGACTGTTGGTAACATTGTTCACTCTTCTGTTCCCGTTTCTGAGACTGAGGTGCGTATTTTAGAGGGCAGGTTTATACTATGGGGGCGTTTACTGACGTTGTGGTATTGTAGGATGACAACGAGACTGTCCGTACCTGGGCCCCTGAGGGTTACACCATCGAGAAGAAGGATGTCCTTTCTCACCACCAGGTTCTCGACCGTCTGGACGGTTACGATCCCGAGCGTGGTGTCAAGGTCATGGGTCACCGTGGCTACTTCCTTCGCCGCTGGGGTGTCTTCCTCAACCAGGCTCTGATTAACTACGGTTTAGAGTTCCTCCACAACAAGGGCTTCACCCCCCTTGCCACCCCCCAAATGATGACGCGCGAAGCCATGGCCAAGACTGCCCAGCTTTCCCAGTTCGACGATGAGCTGTACAAGATCACCGACGGTGAGCCCCAGAACGATAAGTACCTGATTGCCACTTCGGAGCAGCCTATCTCCGCTTACCACTCTGGTGAGTGGCTGCTTACCTCGCAGCTGCCTCTCAAGTATGCTGGATACTCCACTTGCTACCGCCGTGAGGCTGGTAACGGAAAGGATGCCTGGGGTATTTTCCGGGTGCACCAGTTTGAGAAGGTTGAGCAGTTCGTCCTGACTGACCCTGAGAAGTCGTGGGAGATGTTCGACGAGATGATTGCCAGCTCCGAGGAGTTCTACCAGTCTCTGGGCCTGGCTTACCGTGTTGTCAGCATTGTTTCGTCAGAGTTGAACAACGCTGCTGCTAAGAAGTATGATCTGGAGGCGTGGTTCCCTCACCAGGGAGAGTACCGTGAACTTGTCTCGTGCTCCAACTGCCTGGATTACCAGTCTCGCGAGCTGGATATCCGTTTCGGTGCCAAGACCCAGACTGATGGTGAGTTTTATATAATGTACATGTATGATTTCATTGCTAACGAGAAACCTGTGACAGTTCGCATCAAGTACGTCCACTGCCTTAACTCGACTCTCACCGCTACCACCAGAACTCTTTCCTGCCTGATTGAGAACAACCAGACTGCTGAGGGTGTCAAGATTCCTGAGCCTCTGCGCAAGTACATCCCCGGTGCTCCTGAGTTCATTCCCTTTGAGAAGGAGTTGGCTCCCGAGCCGGCTCCCAAGGCGCTTCCTAACCGTAAGAAATAAGCGGGTTGATTTTGGAGGTGTTGAAGGGTTGGTATCATAGATATGTGTTGGTAATAAAAGTTATAGGAGGTTTAACTGGTGAATAGTCGGCTGTGAAACGTGGATTGCTACATCTGATGTTAACAAATCGGTACCTGAAATGTGTGTATCCCGATGTCCTCGGAGAAAATCTATAGACGGTTTTAACTACGTTTCTAGGAATTTCAGATACCCTCCAAAGACAAGGGTGATGGAGAAAAAAACTCCGAAAAGGGAAAGCATATGGATGGTAAAGGCCTTGATCTCAATGCCACGCCGGAACCTTCCATTTTTGTCTCATACCCCTGCGATGACTTGCGAACCTCGGACACATGCAGGTAATTTATGTACCTCGTAACTTTGCACAATTTACACGTCGATACGCATGAAGGTGGTTAGGTAGAGGGTGGTGGGTCGGTTTCCGTCGGTGGAGAGGGGATTTGGGTTGTAGGTGTTATGTTGTGAGGTGTTTTTTGGAGTTGGAAGATGGTGATAGTTACCATGATGATTGTTACACATGCACTTATGTGGATATCATTATAGTTGAATATGTAAAGAAGGAAACAACAGATCACACGTATGGATCCAGTATATTGGAAAGCATCTATCGCTAATAAGAAACAAAAGAAACGAAATAAAAAAAAAGTACATGAAAAGTAACCGTTGAACGCCATCCAATTTTACCCAAACCTAATCAGGATTTCTCCCGACCCGCAGCTGCAGCCGCAGCAAGTGCCTTATCACGCATCTCCTGATGCTTCAAAACCCGCGGATGCACCATCTCCGCACTCCCCGGCATCTCCACCAAAGGATGCTCAACCGCCGTGCTATCCAGCTCATAAACAACTACTTGAGCGGGCATCTCCACGGCGGTAGACGGGCCCACTTTCACGTCGCCGGCGTACATCTCCCCGACATAGCCGGGGGGAGCCCCCCAGGCATTGGAGTTCCCTTGGGTGGCGTCCCAGGCTCCGGCTTGGGTCATGGGGGATGTCGGAGACCAGGAGGCGTGGGAGGATGGTGGAGGCTTGGGATAGTCGTGTTGGGAGGGGAGGAGAGCAGCCTGGGTAGAGGCCTTTTTGGCTTGGCGACGACGGAGGATGAAGAAGATTGCGGAGCCCATGGCGAGGAGACTGGCTATGCCGAGGGATGCTCCGATTCCGACGGCGGCGGTGGTGGAGAGACGGGTGGAGGAGGAGGTGGATGTGGCGGTGGCGGTGGCGGTTGTAGTGGAGGATACGGTTGTGTTGGAAGTGGTGCTTGAAGTGGAGGCGGAGGCGGCTGCTTGAACGACGTTTGTAGCGGTGGATGAACTGGAGGCGCCGGAGGTGGAAGTAGTTGATGTAGTTGCACTAGCGGCGCTAGCTGAGCTGATGGCTTCATTTGCTGCGGCCATGAATTCGTCACTGGTGACTGAGATGCTGGATGAGGTGGTTTGGCAATTCACCTTTAACACGGAGTATGTAGCTGAGAGATCGGAGGAGTTCTGGGGGGCCATACAGCGGGCTGTATTGGTGATGAAGTTTCCGCCGTTCGCGCAGAGACAGGCGTTCATGATTGCGACTGTGTCCCCGTTACAGCCCGAGGCGAGATCGGAGGAATCTAGACAGGCGATGGCGCCTGATGGGTATGACGAGAAGTCATTTTGGAAACGGGCCGTGACGAATGGGAGGAAGAGAATTGGAGTGAGGATGTTGAATGGTTTCATTGTAGTGGTGATTATGGGATGGCCGGGATGATAAACGATATTAGACGCGGGAAGGTGATGAGATAAACGAGTGGCGGCAGTTGGGATAAAAGTACAGACGAGATAAACTAATCTGTAAGGCCGAATAAGTTGGGGAATCACGTCTCAATGGGATGCAATAGGTAAGATGTCGAATATGCAAGAGAATGAGAAGGAAATAAAGATGCGAAAAGAGTCAACCACCCGTGTCACTCATTTGCTAAGATGCCAAGACTTTGATAAAAAAAAAGAAAGAAGATAGTTGAAGGGAAACCAGAATCAAGAACAAGATCCATTCATGTATGTTGGAACCTGGGCATAACCAGCTATCTATATGTTAAACGGTCCAAGAAAGGAATATATTCCCTCAGGAAATCCCTCTATGCATGGCATCCTTTCCTTTTCACTTCATCTTTTCGTTTTCAATATGCTAAGAGGTCCCTGATGTTCCTGTGGTCCAAGCCACGATGACCCAGAAATACGCCTAATGTTCGAGCCACCGGCCGCATCTACACAGGGATCATTGGCCGGTATAAATCCAGCGTGGCTGTTTAGTTCAGTGAAGAAGCTAGACTTGGACTTGAACTGGTTGTTCGTTCTTTAGTAGGCGCAGTTGATACTTTAGATTTCTGGTGATGTCACTGTGGCTGGGTCTTCAAGGAATGAAGTTCTTATTCATAGATGGTTGGATATACTTAGTTTAACCTTAATCCTCCAAGCAAACCACTCTGAAATCGGATACTCGAAACTCCGCCAAACAAATGGCCGGGTAAAACGGGAACTCCTGAATATCCCGTTCGAACATAATATGCTTCACAACTTCAAAAAACAAGTCAATGCCCCAAAAGCCCGATACTCTCAAACGATTTTTCGTCTTGTCTTGTCTTCCCCTTCTGTAGACTTGTAGAATCCGGTTGGTCTCTTTGACCCCCTGTAGATCTTTCTTTCTTTCCAGTCATCCCAACCACATGAAGACAACCAAAAACAGTAAGAATAATCTTTAGATATGCTACGTTACTAGAATCATTGAGTACATACAAGAGACCAGGAAATACCCGCCTCTGATTTTCTGTTCTTCTGCTTGCTTACTTGCTTCACGGTCGTCCCGCCGTTTATCAAGTTCGTCTGGCCACCCTAGCTATGAACACGGAAGATCTAGGCCCGCGCGTCTATTTCTATGGACTGATTGCTACTTTTCCGACACTACCTTGATATGCATTCATGCTAAGACCCAGAGGGAACCCTATCAATTGTTTGACTTTTCTTACTATTAGAGTGGATTAAGATAACAACTCCGATAACCATAACCCAGCTCCAGCTTGTTTCTTAACTTGATCAATAATATACATAAAATAATGTGATACAATGTTCGTATTCTGTCACCTAGACTATTTCAACTTCCCAATTTGGAAACTTAACAACAAACAAACAAAGCACTCGTGACCATGAATACACTCTATTCAATAAAAAAATCAACTCCCAAATCATTCATCTGAATCACTAGACACAATGATTCTACGTTGCTTCCCTTTAACCTCACCACCACCACCCCCAGAATCCAAATTACCCTCATCCTCATCATCAGAACTACTAACCAAAGCAGCTCGTTTCCTACCTCGTCTTTTCTCACTTCTTACAACAGCAACATTCTCATCATCCCCATCTCCCTCCGAGTCCGAGTCAATAACAATAGTCCGTTGTCTAATCCCCAAAACCCCACTATACCCCGTCGTTTCCCGAGGTCCAAGTCGTCTCCGTGGCTTTCTCGGTTGAACTGGAGATGTTTCAATAGCGTCACCACCCTCAACGTCACTGTCATCTGGAAGGATATCACCAAGTGTATACTCAAGTTCGTCATCATCCCCAACGATGAAGTCATTATCCGACTGGTTTTCCATGTCTTCCTCCTCCACAGAGAGAACGTTTGCCTCCGAATCACTTGCATTTGGTCCGTCCAAGTCCTCGCCTGCTCCCCCGATAGATTCGTCATCATCATTACTATCCACAGGAACCAAAGGATCACTGTTCACCTCACTGTCACTATAGTCCGTGTGGACTATTCCAAAGTTCTCATCTACTTCATCATCAGTTGAACCACCATCAGTTGATTCGTCAAATACCTCCTTGACTTGGTCGCGGGAAACACGCAACGATCTAGCGATATAGGACCGTGATTTAAGCCATGCATAAGTCATATCGCCCGGCATCGTGTGCAAAAAATACATTGCTGGTCCCGTGTGTCCCTCGCGAAGAGGCCAAGTCTGTCCGCTGAGTTCTAGCAATGGGTAAAACTTGAGCTTTTTCAACATTTCCCAGTGACAGCTTTGTGGTATCATTTTGGGGTTTCCGATGTTCTCCGCACATTTTACAAAATCAGTGAATGCTTTCTCCAAATGCTCTGATCCAGCACCGATAATACACTCCCTAACACCATCGCCGTTGTCCTCATTTTCCTCCTCGTCATCAAAATCCTCAGTCAAGTTTTGTTGTGGACTTGATTGAATCTCTTTGATTCCAAGTTCCTCCTTGCGATCCCAGACGTCTGGCCAGGTGGAAATCTCTAGCCTATGCTCATCCTCGCCAATCTCGTTCTCTTCCAAGCCAAATTGACGGATGGTGATACTCTTATCAGTCCCAGCCCATTCTAGTACTCGCGGGTCTAAAATAGGTCCATCACTATGGACAAAGACTCTCTTAAGATTCGTGAAGAAGTTAAAAAAGTACAGCAAGTATTGCGCCCTAGTCATCTGTGAAGGCTGGACTGTACTTTTGTGGATGTTATTGAGCCCCACGCCAATATTGATAACCTTGCTGGTAATACTGTGTGAAATCGACCAAACATCAGGTAGCGTTTTTGAATCTACCATAGGGAACATAATGATGTCCTTCTCAGGGTTAATCCAAACTAAGCCATCGTCGTCCACAGGCAACTTGGTTTTGTAGATTCCTTGAGCAAGACGCCGCGACTCCCTATGAATGCTCATCATCACTCGCAAACCCATCGATGCCGATACAAGATGACTATTCGACCGTAAAGGGCGTGGGTAACTATCAATGTAGAGAAATTCCAAGACTCTCGATTGTCCAGTAGCCTCCAGGAAAGCATGTTGCCAGATCATGACCTTGATCTCCATTGGCAGCTTATTAAACAAGTAGAATGATCTCTCAGCCGGAATTGGGTGTCCATTCCACTGCATAGGGATCTTGTGTATGTAGTCGGGATGGTCGAAATGAATCGAATTGGGAACCTGCTTGGTTTCTCCGCATGGTATGGTGATGGTCGCCCATGGATCCTCCAAAGGTCTTAACCCCATATGCTTTGCTATTGAACTTCCGATTTGAAGTGGCTCAGCCAAACTGTCTCCTTCGAGATCCCCCCGTGAATCGTCGACGTCCGATGAGAGAGCTTCGTCTTCTACATATTGCATGACCAGCTTTCTGCGTTCGCGACGACGTCGTCCAATGGCCTCTGCTCTTTCATCCTCACTATCCAACTCAGAGTCTTCCTCCTCATCTTCCTCCTCATCTTCCTCCTCATCGCCATCTTCATCAGAGCTTATTTCAATAGGGCCCTCATCGGCAGTCTCATCTTCGCTGGATTGATCAGATAGCTTCGGCATCTTAGGTTGACGAGACTGGACTTCTAAATCCGAATCTGAGTCGTCGGGGACCACACGCTTGTGGCTGTGGTGTCTAGCCATGTTATCGACGGAAAAATGAAAAGAGAAAGAAACAAGAGGCTGTGCTCCTGAAATGCGTGATCAAAATAGATGAAAAAAATGAAATCTATCTATGTTTATGTAATGGGAAAATTATCATCAACGTTAATCGAGAATTTGCAATGACCTTGATGTGTGTGATGGAGGGGTAATTGTAAAATACAGGTTGTGTCTCTGTACATGTACCTGAGCTACAATAATGGTTAGCTGCCTGAGTTAATGGTAGCTTACTTGTGGTCGACGTCACTCAATGACCCCTGTAACCTACTTTTTGAATTGGCGTGGCGATCAAGCGCGTTTATACGTATAATTGCGCGAAGGGTTATACATGTATAAATAAATAACCCTAAGGAAACATAACATCGTAGTTTAGTTTGAAGGCCAATTGGGTCGGAATGATGAAGTCCCTGGCAACATATATATACAGTTTATATTATAAACATTGTCCAAGGGCTGGATACATATTTGATATTGAAAACAATGTCTAATGAACAAACCCCCGTCAAACTTTCTCTGGAGGAGACTGATTTGGTATGTTGTTTCAATGTATTCCCGATCAAGTCCCGGCCTAACTAAAACTACCAAGTCCTTAATTCGGGAATCCTACGTCAACCACCGTCAAACCCGACAATCGGCCCAAACAACCCAATTCAACACTCTAGGAACCTCCCTTTCCCCAGACGCATACTTAACCCGTCTTCTCCGGTCGAAAGTCCCCGACCCCCGTAATTGTCTCGCTCTCTGGGCCACCCCACCCAAGCGCATTGCCCGACTAGCAAGTGAGATCCAAGAGAGATTGAAAGTAGGCATCCCGGATATCTGGGAGCACTGGATGATGCCTCTTGAGAATTTCCATTTGAATGTTGTTGATGTGACCTATGAGCAGGAGCCGGAGGTGGTTGCACAGTTGGTTGACATGATTAGACCGTATCGGACGAGGATTGCGGATTACACTTTACAGCATAGAGCGCGATTGGTGAAGCCTTTGGTGACGTATGACAGGGCGGCATTTGCCTTGACTTTTGTTCCTGCGATGGGAGAAGGGGTGTATACCCATGAAGGTGTGATGAGCGCGACTCAAAATGATGTAGATGATCTTGGAGACGGTTATAGCTACCACATGCTTCGGAATGACCTTACCAAGGAGCTTCAAAACATTGGAGTAGAGTTGAAACCTAGATATCAGTTTCCCACTGCACATATTACTCTGGGGAGGTTCATTGGAGAACCCCGTGAGATCGATTCTGATAGTGCTGCCAGGTGGATACAGACTGTCGATGACATCAACGAATGGTTGAAGACTGCATTCCACAGAGATGAAGGAACTGAGATTGACTGGTATGTTGGCGAAGAACGTGGCATTGATATTAGATATGGCCCGATTTGGTATGGTGGTGGAAGATCGTTGATCATCGGAGAAGGTTTCTAGATAGCATACTCTAGTGGCATTACAGTCAACGCAGCGGCAGTTTCCTAAGGTTCACCAATCGTGAGAAAAAGACTCTATGTAGACATTTATATAGACACTGCAGTGTAAGAAGTCACCACATTGAGCTTATACATACAGGATAGAACATAACTATAGCGCCAACCAAAGCACCCAAAACTCAACTATAAAAAGGAAAAAGGTCTACCAGAGACTACTTACAGTAATCATCAACCCAACCATTCCTACATGTCTAACATTTCACCTATCTAACAGACTCTCATCCGTAACTCTCCGTTTCTCCTTAGGCCCACTTTCGGACAAGGCTACACAGTCTATTGACTCAAGCGTTGAATCACCAACCGAACCTCTCTGATTCCAGTCTCGCTTCCGGTGGATAGAAAAGACCGGTGTATCCTGTTGCTGCTTGCTGACATCTCCATCGTTTTGAATATGGTTTTCTTGCCCCTCAGAATCGAGGATGGGGGGTTGTTGGGTATTCTCCGACCTTACAACTTCTTTCTGTGATTCAGATAGTTTATCTGACTCTAAAGGATTACCAGAAGGCGAGCTGGATATATCGTTGTCGTTATTCTGGCTATCGTGATTCTCGGCATCATCGTTGGAGGTTGGTACAACTTCCACCATATCTTGGGCTCCCACTTCGAGATCATTGCCGCTATCTTCATCGTCGTCATCCCGCTCACTTTGCCCCTCCTCGTTTCCCTCAGCACCATCATCATCATCATCAGACAAAGGCCCAAGAGACCCAAGATACGAATCCTCCTCAGTAGAGTCCTCCCCACTCTCCTCCGATTCCTCTTCACTATCCTCTTCAGGATCAGATTCATAACCTGGTGTCGGCGGTCTATCATCCCCCGGAGCTCTCGCCGGACGAGGTCCCAACAACCCATTAACCCGATGGAAACCTTGACGCAACGCCGTCTCAATATATCCCCTATTATTTAGCCAACTGAAATCTCCCAGATTATACAACTCCATACCCGCCTCCGGGAAGCCTGAAAAGCCCGGGAAGTTAGGAAAGAGTTCGTCTGGGCCAGTGGCGATTTCAATGGGCCAAGCATGTCCTTGGAGCTCAAGGAGTGGGTAAAACTTGATGTCTCTGAGTTTTGACCAGTCGCAGTCGTGTGGGACTTTGGTGTGTTGGTATTTGTCATGGACTACAAGAACCTCGGCACACCATGCGAATTCAAAGAACGCCCTTGTGAACCGGCGCGCTCCGCATCCCACGATGGTACCTTTCAGGCCATCGTCTAAGGTTGCTTGTGTATTGGTATTCGTGTTTGTAGGTTGTTTTATCTTTTGATTGGCTGGGGATATCTCAATTCCCAATTCAACCTTGCGATCCCAGACATCTGGCCAAGTTTGAATCCACGGTGTGTGTATAAACTCACCGGCTTCATCCCGTTCAGATTCAAAGAGACGGACTGCAATACTATTGTCCGTCCCAGCCCACTCCAAAACCCGAGCATCACGAGGCTTTGATCGGTCGACGAAAAATACTCTCTCTAAGTTGGCGAATCCTTTGAAAAAGTATAACAAGCGATTTCCCTTGCGCATATACTTGTTATTGACAATACCTGCTGCAGCCAAGTATCTACTGATAGCCAAGTTAATTATCTTGTCAGTGAACTCTGAATGGCTAGGCCAATCCTCAATATCCCTCATTGTTCGGATGTCGCTTAGATAGATGATATCTCTTTCAGGGTTGAACCAAACGGGCCCCATATTATCTACGGTGAGAGTAGACGTATATGACTTCATTGCTAGATCCCTAGTTTCTCTATTGATACCCATCATCACCCGGATGCTCATAGTCTCAGCTTTAAGCCTAGGCGTCGAGACCATAGGACAGTCGAGTGTTGGTGTGTATGTAAACGTCAAAACTCTGGACTGACCGAAGGCCTCTGGGAATGCCAGATTCCAGATCATGAGCCTTAGTTCCAACGGTAGACGAGGGAATGAGTGAGATGGTTTGTTGGTTGTAATCGGGGCTCCGTTCCATGTGATATGAAGAGTATGTACATCTGGCAGACTAGATGGCGTAGGAGTAACAATACGATCTTGTATTTTAGGGTGATGCGGGGAATTCCACGGTGTTTCTCCTAGTTGAAGACCCATATCTTTGGCAACTGAGTGGACTATTGGCAGCTTCTTGCCTACACCGGTGCAGCCATCTCTCTCCTGTGTAGAAGGCTGATGACTGTCTTCGTTGACTGAGGTCTCGTCTTGGCTTGATTCGTCGACGACTGTTTGGATATCGGCCTGGCAAGAACTCGCATCCAAGTCTAAGACCGTACTGGTGATTTGCACCTGTTGCGTATCATTATTGTTGGTGGCCATTAAAACAACAGTGTGGGAAAGTAACAAGACGAAGTATAAATGCGATTTCGAGGAATCTAAAGGAAGTATTCATCAAAACAATGCTGAGAAGAACTGTGAAATAGATCAAGAAGCTACGGATGTTATGTGTCTAAACTCACGAATTTATTCATTTCAAGTAACCCCCCTCCCTGTACCCATGCGCTATCTGCCTAAACAGCCGAATCTTGGTCATAGCTGATGTTACTCTACAGCTCGGGAAATGGCACCTCATGTAGAACTGTATTGGACATACCACAAGGTTATCGTGTAAGTGCAGGATACATGGGATTTAGGGTGCACGGGTATAACCTCGGAGCGGGCCACGATATCCAGTGCTCCTGGTGTCATATATTGAGGCTCTACAACACTCTTTTCAAAATGCAAAGAATATGTTAGATTCGCTTAGCATACATGGTAACGAGAATGGTTGGATGGATATATCTTGGTTCTGCAGAATGACATAGATCTGCTGATGACTGTAAATTCCCCGTTCTACCGGGAACACTATATGCGTTGGGAGTTGTGCCAAAGGAGCGGTATAGTCGTTTACTATATGTTCAATTGTTTAAGAAAGACCAAAAGAGAGAGAGAGTAACATACTGTATCCCCAAGATATTAAGTGTCCGTCCAATACAGTGACTGAGAAAACAGCCCTCCACAAAATATTTTGCCGGAGTATATGGTATGACGTCATAATACCGACCACCCCTGCCCACATATTAACAAGTTGCCCGATCGTTTAAATTCCGGCTGTTTCTAGATAATGTATCTTCATACTTCATTTACATGAACGAGATATATCAACTTAGCTACTCTTAATGGCGTTTGAGTTATTCATGTATGTATGAAACTCGACGAAAATGTTCGAAATAATCACTCTAAAGCCTGATGGTACGAGAAACTATGGGAATCGTGACAAGTCTTGTCTTTGTGTATTATCCTTTAACGATAGTCAAATGGTAAAAATGCCCCCTTGGTGAACATCCAGATAGTGACAGCAACAACAATACACTAACCACTTTAGCAGCCCCGTGACATTCTCCACAACCGACTCCAAGACGACCATAGAGAATCATGTGCGGATTATAACCGCCGAGTTATCAACAAAGTATCCAACAACCGGAATTGGTGTCCATCTTGCACTAAACTGATCACAAAGAGAATGGTTATTCAAGACTGCGAAGATTGTCTGAACGACCAAAGAAGTAGATATAGAGACACCTGTGAAGACTCTTACACTCTCGGCAACCCAGATTGGTGGTCCCGTGAAGACGACGAAATCAAACAATTAATAAACCACGAAACGACATTCGGCGAGGACGGATTATTTCCCTGGGCAATCCCCGTGAGCCGTTGTCACGCGGCATTGAAAAGATTCGGAATGTCCCCGGACTGTCCCATCTGTTTTAGTTTGGCAAAGTCGATTTTGTTGGAGCTACTTGAATGGGAGCCTAGAAGCTTGAAGATTCGAAGAATCGGGGTGCTTTGGGAAGTCGACTCTGATGGTAACTCTGTCAATGGATGTAGGGATTCATTTCCTATGAAGGTTAAGGTACAGTGGGATGAACAGGAGGGAAAGTCACAGGAGATGAGTGTTACTGCCAGGTTATTGACAATGACCGATGTCAATGGACCGGATTTAGTGTATCATGATTCCCTTCGGTTCAACCCCGTGGCTCTAAAACAGAATATACAGAGACAGTTCAAGGCATATCCAGAGGGGAATCTCCAAAAAACAGCAGGTAAGAAGACATTTCACAATGATAAAACGCAAAGCTAACAAACATATAGAGTATCCCACATGCTTCCGTCTGATTGACGTCAACACAAGATGCGTTGTAAATATCGGAAACAAACATGTCCCATACTCTGCAATTAGCTACAGATGGGATTCAACAGATGGGAACATGCTCACCCACGAGACCAAAGACAAATTTACCCAACACAAGTCCCTGTCTCTCGAGACAATGTCCCAAACGCTATACGACTGTATGACATTAGCCCAAATTCTCGAAATCCCGTACATCTGGATTGATCGATACTGTATCATGCAAGGCGACGACAACGAAAAGGCGGAACAAATCCATGCAATGGGGGATATTTACGCCAACTCGCACTTAACTGTGATATGCGCTCTTAAATGGGATATACACTCTGGAATTCCCGGATACATGAGAAAGTTTGAAGGAGGCATGAGAGCACCCTCTAGTAAAGGATGTTGGGGGTCATCCCGAAAGATTGCATACATAGTAGGCGACCAGTCACAATGGAAAACCCGCGGGTGGACAATGCAAGAGGAATATCTTTCTCCGCGCCGTCTCTATTTAACAGAGCATACGATTCTCTGGCACATTAACTGTCCAATATCTACATACCACCACGTAGATTTCACAAGAAAACCAACATGCCAACCGACATGTGAGACAGCCGAGTCCAGATCTGTTTATGACTTAACTGAGGAATATTGTAAGCGTACTCTTACCGTGTCCACAGACAGAGTAAACGCGATTTCTGGTCTTTTGAAAACTAGACGAGTGGACCATCTATTTGGGATTCCTACACGTCATATGCAATATAGTCTTTGTTGGTTTCCTATGGGTTGTAGCTTAGATGCCAACGACCAGTTCCCTACTTGGTCCTGGGCTCACATGTTTCTTGAAGTAGAATGGCAAAAACGCAAGCTAATAACCGGATGGACCAAATCCCGGATTCTACACGCCACCTCTCCACCACAAAAACGAATATCCCTAGTCCAACAAATGCGCTTATCCCCATCTTCACTAGATTCCCTTTCTCACAACCAACTCATCATCCGAGCAAGAACCAGACATATCCTCCCAGACGACCCCGTCTCAAAAGACATCGACGGCCAACGCTGTCAACTCCCCCCAACATTCCTCGCAATCCAAATGCATTTCGAAACAAACGGTGCTATCCTATTTCTTGTCCTTGAACCGTTTACTCCCTCTGTGTCCATAAGCGGTGACGTCATCCACGCTCGTCGTTACGGGTCTTTCTGGAAAGATCGGAAGCCTACCGCCGTTTTAACTCCCCTTGGTAAGATCAGGCCTCTTGCAATTCAAACGTTGACTACCCTGAAGAGACGGCGTATTGGGAGCGTTACAGTACATCCAAAAGGGCCAAGTAGACGGACACCACGGCATTCTGAAGCCAGTTCACCTACGTCTTCTGAACATGCAGATACTACACTAGTAGGGTTTCTGTTATCATTGCTACATTGCTTTACATCCCTAGTGAAATGCCAAACCATCCGCTCGACTAAAAAACTCCCACCGGTAAAAGATAGAAGGTCGAAAAACCAGTCCACGGTTAAACGCGGAGGGTATCCAAATCGTATACCCTCTGGTGTAACCAACAAGAAAAGACGTCATCGTCATCGTCAAGTAACACGCCAAAAGCGTAGAAAACCAGTTCCCCGCCCGTTTTTTGGTAACGACCCATTCAAAGATACGCCGTCTTCATTTCAAACAATCGTTTTATATTAGTCTTGGTTTGTGTTGAAGGTGGAAGTGGGGGGTACATCGGTGTATAGTGAATCCATTCAATATTCTTTCTATACAAATGACGGACAGTTTCTCAACAAAGTACATAAACAGGTTTCATGGCGGCTTGGTATAGCCAGTATCATTATAGAAACAGGGGTTATAAACACAAAAACGAAGAAAGAACAACGCCAAACCAGCCATCTCCATGGAAAGCACCAACCTTTTCAAACCCCATTTCTCATCAACGCCATAAGCAACATCGTTTGAAAGGCTGTATGGCCATCATAATTTCCATCCTCATCATAGAAGCCATCATCCTCATCCTCGTCCTCATAATCCTCCTCATCCTCCGAATTATACCAATCCGACTGATAATCATATTCCGGTTCTCCCTCCGGAACAACGATCCCTTCAGGAGGCCCAATCAAATCCCGGACACTCTCTGGCGTAGCCCCCAAGCATTTCGCAATATAACCCCGAGAACGAAGCCAACTGAAGTATGCATGGTCAGCTAGTCGGACCGCAGGGCAGGTGAACCCGTTACCGTAAATATCTATGTCAAGTTCATCCATAGGGCCGCCCTCGCAGCAGAAGTCATCCTTGCTGAGATCATGGCATACCGGCCAAAGGGGGTTGACAAGCTCCACAAGTGGGAAGAATTGTATCTTCTTCAACACTTCCCAGTTGCAGTTTTTCGGGATCTTGTCCGGCTTGGCAAGGGTCTCGGCACACCGCAGAAACTCCGAAAAGCCCCTGGTTATATGACGAGATCCACATCCGATGATGGTATCTGGTAGGCCTACCTCAGGCTCGTCAACGTGATCGTGGTACATATCCCACTCTAGACGTCCAGCTGTGGGTGACGGCATAGTTCTCACCCGTCCGTCTCTGGGTGGTTCTATTCCCAGTTCGACTCCGTGGTCCCATACATTGGGCCATGTTTGGAGTTTAGGAACGTATTCTATATCGATCGTATACTCATCATCAGGCTCCAAAAGGCGGACAACGACACTGTTTTCTGTCGCGGCCCAGTTTAGAACCTTTCTGTCCCGAAGTGCTGACCGGTCTCGGATAAAGACTCTTTTGAGGTTAGGAAACAGGTTCAAAAAGTATAACAACTGTTGTGCCTTGTGCATGCTTCTGTTGTTTACAATACCCATAGACGGAAGAAGTCGACTAAAGGAAAGGTTTATAATTTTCTTGGTGATTTCCGAGTGGTCCCGCCACGTATCAAGTGCCTTCTCCGTTTTGATTTCACTTAACATGATGATGTCCTTTTCGGGGTTGATCCAAATGAGTCCGTTTTTATTCACTTTCAGTGAAGTGCCGTATGTAGCAAGACCAAGGTTCCGTGTTACGCGGTTGATGCTCATGAGTACCTGCACATTCATAGCCGAGACTCCGAGTTGGCGCGTGGGCACCAAAGGGGATTTTCGCTCTGGCGCATAGTCGAACATCAAGACTCTAGACTCGCCAAAGGCCTCAGGGAATGCGAATTTCCAGATCATAAGCTTAAGTTCCATTGGTAGGTTTTCAAACTGATGGAAAGTTCTCTCTACAGGAATCGGGTGTCCATTCCACGTGATGGGAAGAGTGTGAATGAATTCAGGGTGGACACGCTTTATCACTCTAGGGATGTTGGTGATCAACTTTCTCTTCTTCATATGGCCATAAAACCACGGGCTTTCCATGGGACGAAGCTCTTCTTTTCTAGCCACCGAATGCCCGATTCTGATGGGTTTGACCTTTCTACCTTTCCCTTTAGATGCCTGAGCAGGCGTATAAGTGCTTGTAGAAGGTCCGGCCGGAGGAGCATTGTTGATGGGTGCAGCTACAGGGGTCTGCTTGCTATCTGCGGATCCACCAGGAACAAAGGTGGAAGCTGATGGGTGGAATGAGAAAGAAGGCGCCGCGGGGTTAAATTTAAAGGGTGTTGTCTTTGGTGCAGTAGGCGTTAATTTGTTTTCCGAAGGACCGGCGGGTGTGGAGCTGCTACCTGACAGACCTGTGGCAGGGGGGTTGCTCCTGGATGGTCCGGCCTCAGCAGCATGTTTCTCTTTGGCTGCCTTTTTAGCGTGGGATTTTGCCGTGGCTTCATAGCGTTGTCTGATGGCTTCTCTATGGACCTCGGAGTCCCGCCCCTCGTCTTCATCGGAAGGGAACCCGGAACCCATCGTTTAAATTATTACGCAGCGTGGGAAATTGAATCCAAAAAAAAAGAAAAGTTAATGTAGATGAGAGAATTTACAGTTAATGAAGTTCAAAGGTTGTAGTTGATTTCATCAGCATGTCACCAAATAAACCGCGGTTGACGTGAACCCCTGTAAGTTGTACACACAAGTAACCCTGGTGAAAGGTGGGGGTATCAGGGTTGGCCATCATGTAGTGTAACGAGTATCCAGGCTTGTAACTTCTTCGCATTTTGGAGCGATATGATTTTGAACCATTGTTCGAAGGGTTATAGAAACAGAAGAACAATGATACAAAATTAAACAGTAGAAATGAAGCAAACTCTTGATTGATTAGGTCGACCGTTCATAATCTAATGGAATCGAGTCTGCCATTTCTACCCAGTCTCTTTGTTCATTGTCAACCCTAATGATACTCCTGTGCCATAGTAACGCTTGTCCTGACTTTGTATCGCCAACTCAAAACGACGTTAACTTAACTTGATGATTACAAAGCGGTAAGACATCAACTTGAAGTACAAATATGTCATGATTATTAGTCGACCCAATGACCAAGATTTAAAATACCTGAGATGAAAGAATGCCAGGTATGTGAATCCTGGTGGGCTTCACGAGACGGATCCTACAAGTTGACGTCAGGTAACGTTTGCCCCTCGTTGTAAGGGCAACCTTGTATGAGCGAATGGTTTTCGCAACACAAAATGCACTGGAAACCCCAGGGTTTGGACTCTACCCGTGACCACTGAACCGACAGCACGGAAAGCAACAGGAGTATTTAAGTAACGAACCAATAACAATTAGCAAGTGAATAACAATGGTTCGTGCGGACGCTGAACTAGCGTGCACAGGCTGCAAGGACGAAAGAGGATGACTAGCTTGGATTTAAAAAAAACAACAATGGGGAAGGTCGACAAAGAGTTGTTGTAAACCGACTAGACGACAGAGAGGTTTGCTTTGCTTCGCCGTTCAACATGCTGTCTAGCTTCACTGTTCAACACGCTGTCTAGCTCCGGCGGTCATCCGGTCACACAGTGGGGAGCTTTTACTCGGGGGTGCTGTCTACCTGGCGGATCCCAAGATCCAGGGTCGTTGCTCGCCAAAGTGTGTCCTCTGTATATACCCATGTGTACCGTTCGGAGCACATTGCCAACTACGCCTCGGGAGCAAAGTACAAAACCTGCATTTTCACTTGTACTATCTTGTGACGATTTTATCCCATTTTATACATCGAAATCTACCTCACATCCAATCATATCTAAGAGGCCTGGCGCTTCTATCAACCGCATAATACTCGCCCCCCAGTCTCTCCACCACACTCTCCACCACATCCCGAGGAACCTCCAAACACGAAGCAATATAAGCCGGCGAACGAAACAAGCCATAGTCAAAAGTGTGAAACAAGATATCCCCAAAATCCACCTCTCCATCAGATCCAGAAAGACCAAGCAGCACCTCAAACCAGCTCGACCCGGTTGAAATTGGCCAGTTAGTCTTGGAAAGCTTAAGCATCGGGTAGAACCTGAGATTTCTAAGGGTATCCCAGTGACATATCTCCGGGATCCAGCCGGGCCGTGCAAGAATCTCAGCGCACTGGACGAAGATGGGGAATGACCGGTTTAATGTATCAGCCGTGGACCCGTGGGTTCCTTCGTTCGGTTGATTCCGTGAGTTTTCGGGTGGGAGTGGGTATGCATCGTGGGTATTGAAAATCGGGGCTCTGCGACTCCCTGGAAACTTGTTGATTCCAAGTTGCTGCTTATGGGCCCAGACATTAGGCCAGGTGTGAATTGTTGGTTTATACCCTTTCGTCTTGGTCTTTCTAAATGCCCGGATTGTGATATTGTCGTCTGTTCCCGCCCAGTTCAAGTCACACGCGTCAACTGCCTGATCGTCGTGACACAAAAATACCCGCTTGAGATTGGGAAACCGGCTGAAGAAGTGCAGCAACGATTGTCCCCGCTCCATTTCTTCGCTGTAGATGATACCCCTATCCGCTGTGGATCTATCTATGCCTATGTTGACAATGTCCCCCTCGAGAGATGGGATGGCCCCCCACCTATTAGTACCCTTGCGTGATCTTATCTCAGTAAACACGATTATGTCTCGCTCGGGGTTGTACCGGAAGATTCCCTCTTCTCTTAGAGATAGCGTAGCCCAGTTATCTTTCAAAGCTAGGCTTCGAGTCTCATGGTTTATACTCATCATCACCCGTAGGCCCATGGTCATAGCTTGTAGTTCCGCGGCTGGACGCAACGGAAACTCTTCGTCTGGGAGAAACACAACCGGTAGAACCCTTGACACCCCCATGACCCCATTAAATGCCTGGAGCCAAATCATGAGTCTCAGCTCTGTCGGTAAGCGTGGAAAAGGATGAAAAGACCTCTTCTCAGGAATTGGAAGCCCGTTCCATGTGATGGGTAGTGTGTGTACATATTCTGGATGTTCGAAGGTGATTTCGTTTGAGACACTTTCTAGTCCTGTGATTGAGTGTGGTTTGACGGGCCATGGTGTTTCTAGGTATCTTAGTCCGAGGTCCTTCGCGACTGAATATCCAATTCCGGGCTTTCGTACATCCCTATTTCTTTCATGGCTCTTGCCGTCAGGTTTGTTATTTTCGGTAGGGTAGGATACGGAGTCCATTGGTAGTTTGTTTCCGTGTATGTCTGGCGTAATCAAGACCTTCTTTGTTTTTCAGTCCGGTTTGGTGTAAGTGGAAAGAAAACAAGGTGAAAGACGCCGACAGAGAGACTTGTATTTTTGGGTGAAAATAACAATTGAATAGTTCCAATGTGTGAGTGTAATGACTTTAGTTGAAATATCAGTAATAAGGCGGTATTGTGCGTGTATATGTTGCCCAACATGCAAGCCACAGTGACAGCTTGTTGCCTTCGTTATTACCCAGCCGTCTGTCTAGCCATTTTAAGTCCGAAATACCACATCTGAAAGTCTCAGCTGTATGTCAATGCATGAACTTAGCCGATTCGAGTTAACCGATAGAACATTTCTGCGTGTACGACCACACGGGTTGTCTCATGTTAGTTAGTGGACGTGGTATTACTTACCAATGTTGGAGCTGCCAGCCCGGTCGTAGGTATCCGCTACATGGACTTATACCCGGCCAGGTAGTAAAGCAGCGCTCAGGGAAGCAGTAGAGGGTTTACTTATTAGACGGGATGCTTCACTTATATACCGTATTTGTGTGAACGCTTCTATCAAGCTCCTCGCTTTCACTTGTCGTTCGGAAATCCCCATTCGGGGTATGGTCAATGCTTCGTAACGTTACAGGTGGTAACACCACATGTGCACAACTGCATGTGAAAGACCACATGCGGTAATCGAATCCTCCACTAACTAATAGTGGGTTGTGGATCTTTAGATTACCTTTAAGTTTTAGTAAGCAAGGTTAATTTCTGACATGTCGATTCTCCTAACTTGGGACATGGCTATGACAACATGGCAGTAAGACATCTACTTCGAAGTTCATGTAGACTCGTTTTGTTACGTGACCTAGTGAAAAGCCATAATTGGGGTTACTTAGGATCACATTCATGTTGTTTTTTGAAAGTCGAGACGTGCATATGTACAAATGGAAATATCTGAATATGGTGTTGAGAACAGAGCTCACTACTAAGTACCTGTAGGTTCTGGTGGGTACCAGAGCATCCAGGTTCGGTCGTCAGTAGGGGGTAGAATTTGATGTTTTTCAGATTTTCGGGAAGAGACTTCTGCGGTAAGTCGTTAGGGTCCCCCAAGATCTGGAAACAACAAACGTAATCCGAGAAGCCTTGGGTCATATCCTTTACTTCACACGTTGAAACAAGATCCCCTTCCCTATCAACCTTTTCACCATCTAGAACTCTCCGTTCGTCCGTATTTGCAGTCTCGGTTATGTACTGGCTGTTGGCTTGTCCTGATGGATTCGAACTTTGAGTGGCTTCATCCTTCTCCAGACCGAGTTGCATCCCGCGATCCCACACATTAGGCCAGGTATGCACCATTTGATATTTCTGGAGCGAGTCACTATGCCTTACGTCATAAATCCATCGAAAAGTAATACTGTTTTCCGTTCCCTCCCATACAAGGTCTCCGGGGGTGCGACGAACAACGGAGTTTTCCAAGAATACTCTCTTTAAGTTGGGAAAATTGTTGATGATATATAACGTCATTTGTGGAACATCTTTCAGTCCCGGGAAACTAGACCCTACCTCAATCCCCTGTCTTGGGAGGGCAATGTTGGATATTCTGCTCAAAAGATTTGAATGATCGTGTCGTTCCAATGGGTTTCGTCCAGGTATGAACTCCATGATGGAAAAGATATCTTTTTCCGGGTTGAAATGGATGATACTCGAATCATTAATAGGTAGGCTGGCTTCGTATGATGCCTTGCACAGCTCCCGTGTTTCTCGGTCAATCCCCATCATGGTTCGGACACTCTTTGTCGTTATGTCAAGTTTCCGTCTACTCATGAATGGCTCCTTCTTAAAAGCAACATAACAAACGGACAAGACTCTAGATTCACCAAAGGCATCTGGAAATGCCAATTTCCAAATCATGATCTTGAGTTTCATTAGCAGTCGTGAGAAGTGTTGATTAGATGTTTTGAGCAATGCTGAATCTTCTTTGCATACCGTCTGGGGCATATTGTCGCCTATCACTTCTTGGAGAACGTTGGCGTTGTCTGATTTCTCTAGTGAATGCAGGTCAATGACTCTTAAATCAGGAGTCGCACCTTTAAAATTCTCGCTCGTTGAAGATCCGGGCTGTGTAGAATCACAATTAGAAGGCAGTTTGTCGCCTTGTTCTTCATGATTCATGCTGCTGGCTGGGATATGTGTTATAGTCGATTCTGTGTTCCGGTTGCGTGGCGTCAGTTGTTCTAGATTCGTCGTGCTTCCAGTCATCAAGACAGCGAGGAAGTGTGATTAGAAATGGGTTGCAACGATAGAGTCCCGAGTTACAAAAGATATACTGTCACAGGAAACAAGTGAAATACCAATGGAAGCATGAGCATGAATGTTGATTCCCTGTACGTGTTGTGTGACTTTCCAGACGGACGTTGGATGTGACACGGCGGGAGCTTGCTAACATGTAGCAATCCGCGATGTGAAACCCGATGATTTGTGGTCAACAAGCTGCTACACACCCGATTACTAGCGGATTATTGAGAATGTGTCTCATCAAGAAGTACAGGAAGATTCCGCCGGGTATCAGAGCATGAAGCTCGGGATATTCGCCGGCAAATGAACCCCGGCAGATCAATCTTGTGGATAAATGTCAAGATATCATGGAACGAGGGTTAAAACTATACAGGGACATCGATAGGGTTAACGATTTGGCATTTGCTAAAATGAGTTGATCACAACACGTATCGGAACATGAAGGAAAGGTCAAGATGTGGGTATTCAATGTAATTGGTTCACTATCTATCTTGAATCATACTTCTTACGGGTGAGGCTATTCACGACTGTATAGCTCGCGCGTCACTGTGACAGGCAATCATCGGCTAAAACATATCATTATATTGGGTCACGCAGCTTACACCCAGTCCATATGTCAACAACATATATGTACAATTGGAGACATCCGAATGTAGCCTCTTTATGTCATCTCTAAGAACCGATGAATATTTCGAGTTATAATATACTATATAACGTCAACTACCCAGGATTTAAAGTACCTTGTTTAACAGCCAGCAATGGTAAGTCTGTTAAGCTTGACCTAAATGCTCGCAATAGATGTGTCTTATACGCAAAGTCACCGGCATTCGAACTAAGTTTATTTTGAGAACACATCCAATCCCTGTATCTAGCCAGCCCGGGTCATCTCTAGTGGCGAGCATTCCTATAGACAACCCGTTAGTCTCCGTCACTCTATACCTATTTCAACGATGCGCCATTCCAATTTTCGTGCCGCATGCTTACCAAATAGTACCCGACTTAATAAGCATCATAGTTATAATAATATTCGTCGGGGTTTTCGTCCACATCGGAACCAGAGGAGTCAGAACCATCATCAAGTAGATGATCATCGTCAAAGGCTGGTGGCTGAGGACGTTCTCCGATAACTCCCTCCACCATCTGACGAGAAACCCCCAAAGAATCTGCAATACACTCCCGGTCTCTAATCCAATCAAATTCAATGGGTGAAGGTCGTCTCGACCCAAAGGCTGTGACCCAAACATCACCGTCAGTTGGCTCAACGGAAACTTCATCGTAGCGTAAGGGACCGATTTCTAGACGCTGGTATAGCAGATTTCCATCTTTTGGGGCCGTACGCTGTTCCAGTATGGTCTCTATTAGGGGGTAGAATTTGATGTTTGGTAGACTTTCGAAATAGGACTTCCGTAGTACGTTGTTAGGTTTCTTGAAGATCTGGAAACAACGAACGTAATCTAAGAACCCTTGAGTCATATCCTTTATTTCACAGGTTGCAATAGGTTCCGCTACACTATTATCGTTCTCGCCCCCGAGTGATGTCCCGTCGCGTACATTTCCATTCTCGCTTGTCTTCTGGTCGTTGGCCTGTCCTGGCGAATTTGAACTTTGACTGGCTTTATCGTTCTCCAGACCAAGTTGCATCCCACGATCCCACACATTGGGCCACGTTTGGGTGGATTTACATCTGCCAAACCCGCCAAAGAATGTTTTGTCTTCAATATATCGAACAGTGATACTGTTTTCCGTTCCTGCCCATCTAAGGCCTCCAAGGGTGTGAGGAACCTCAGAGTCTATGAGGAATACTCTCTTCAGGTTAGAAAACATGTTGATAACGTACAAAAGTGTTTGTAGTCGACCTTGTAACGCATTTGGGACATATGGCATGGACGGCCCGTGTCTCGGAACGGCAATGTTGAAGATCCTGCTGAAGAAATTCGAATGATCTCGCCATTCAAATGGCTCTTGTCCAGGTATGAGCTCCGCTATTGAAAAGATATCTTTGCTCGGGTTGAAATGGATGACACCCGTATCACTAAAGGGTACAGTAGCTTCGTACGACGCCTTGCATAGTTCCCGTGTCTCTCGGTCAATGCTCATCATCGTTCGGACACTCATAGTCGCTATGCGAAGTCGCGGTGTCATCAAGAGCGGCTCTTTCACAAACATAATATAATAGAATGGCAAGACTCTAGATTCACCGAACGCATCTGGGAATGCCAACTTCCAAATCATGATCTTGAGTTCCATTGGCAGTTGTGAAAAGTATTGGTCAGATCGTTCCGTGGGTGTCAAATCCTCAACGTAGGTTGCCTGAAGGCTATCCATGCTAACCGCCTCGGACATTTTGTCGACTACCACGTCTTGAATAACGTGGGTGTTGAGTGAATTCTCCAGTGAATGTAGATCCATGAATTCCCCACACGAAGTCGCAGCTTTCGAATGTCCGCTCGTTGAAGATCCAGATTGTGCAGAATTGGAACTCGCCGGCACTTCGTCGCCTTGTTTTTCAAGGTTCATGTTTGTTGCTGTGATATGTTCGGTGGCCGAATAGGTGTGCTGGTTCGGTGGCGCTAGGGGTTCTTGGTTTCTCGTGCTTCCAGTCATCATCACAGTGAGAAGGTGTCATTTAAAATGGTGTCAAGGGAAACAAGTTAAATAACAATGGAAACATTGGCATGAATCTTGGTTCCACATAGCCATTGTGTGACTTACCTGACGGCTGTCGGAGGTGACGCGGCGGCAACTTACTGGCCTGTAGCAATCCGAGATGTGAAACCCGATAGTTTGTGGTCAACAAGTTGTTACACACGCAATTACCAGCGAATGTTGAGAATTTATTTCATCAAGAAGTACAGGAAGGTTCCACTGGGTATGAGAGCATGAAGCTCAGGATGTCCGTAGGCAAGCTAGATCCGGCAGATCTCAGCCTCAGTCTAAGCATCAATAGGAACGATTCCGCTATAACAACAGTACATATTTAGAAACACACATCTTGTTTGCGTATACATACAATTGATGATATCACCCATCTACAGACATTTGCGTGCTTCCGTTTCTAATAATCACTGACTTTAGGAGTGTCCTAACCTAGAACTACCCCCGTACTCTTCGTAGCCACACAAGGCAAAATCCCCCGCTTCCGAATAACAAAGTATATGCCCATATTAACGAAACCACAACCGACGGCTCTTCTGAAGAACTCTCTCAACATCCCATGGAGCAACACCAAAGCAACGTCCAATGATATCGTCAGACACAAGCACTTCAAATTCCCGGTCATCAGGTAGTTCTGCCCCAAACACCATGTGCCAAGGATCACCAGAAATGGCCTTCGCAGCAGCTTCGCTATCCCATAAAGGACCGACTTCTAGCCCTTTGGTCCATGGACCTACATCTGGCAGGTCTGTTAAGAATTTGTTTTTCATTTCTATCAGCGGATAGAATTTGATGTTCTGCAGGTTATCCCAATGAGCTGGCTGCTGTGGCCAGTCGTATCTTGTATAGTGCCGGGCACATCGGGTATAATCTGAGAAGGCTTCAGTAATGTTCTTCATTTCACAGTAAGCAACTGGACCAACTTGGCGACTATCCCTCTTAGGGCCTGTCGGTATCGTTCCACATATATCCAGAATCTGGGCTGTATGCTGATCGACAGTCTCTCTCCCCGAATGCGCATGCTCAACGGCTCGAATGTCTTCGACACCAAGCTGTACCCCACAGTCCCACACGTTAGGCCAAGTTCGAATATACTGAGTATGTTTCCACACGTTATCGACTCTTCTGGCTTCCATGTATCGAACTGTGATACTGTACTCCGTCCCTGGCCACCTATAGCTCGCAAAATCGCGGATAACGGTGGGGCTTTTAAGGAAGACTCTCTTCAGATTAGCAAACTGGTTGAGGACATACCACAGCTCTTGCACCTCATATTCTAGTGAATTGGAAACTTCATCAAAAAGTAGTCCTTGATGAACCGCACTTCTGTTAACAGCAATATTGAGGATTCTGCTGAAACAGTCTGAATGGTTTTTCCAATGCTCAGGCGATGGTCCGGGAAACAGCCGGTCTAACATGAAAATATCCTTCTCGGGGTTAAAATGGAGAACACCTGTACGATTGATCGGTATAGTAGCTTCGTATGATGCTTTGCACATCTTCCGTGTCTCTCGGTCAATGCTCATCATAGTTCTGACACTCGCCGTGGCTACGCTAAGTCCTGGTGTCATCCCCAACGCCGCCTGCGCAAACAAGACAATATAAACCGGTAAAGCTCTAGATTCACCAAAAGCATCTGGGAACGCTAACTTCCAAATGATGAGCTTGAGTTCCATTGGCAGTCGTGAAAAGTGTTGATCAAGTCTTAGAGTAGGTGTCAAATGTTCATTGCAGGTTGCCTGGAGGCTATCAAAGTCTCCCATCTCGGACGTCTTGTCGATGTTCACAACTTCGATGACGTCGGTATTGAGTGATTTCTCTAGTGAACTTAGATCCATTGGGTCGGTGGTCAAAGACGCGGTTTCCGAGCTCTCGTCGGTTAGAGGTACAGTTTGTGGAGACTCAAAACCAGAAGGTGATCTCTTGTTCTGTCTGTCAAGCCTCATGTTGTGTGGTATGGTGATTCTTATTGCTGAGTCCGTGTTCCGGTTGAATGATATTGGTTGACTTGGGTTCACTGTGCTCCTTTTCATCGTGACTATGGAAAAATGTAAAGACAGTACACTTCAGCAGCAGAAATATCAAGTTGCGGAAGGTGTACTATGAAATGTAGTCAGTGAAAAGGACAGTAGAAGCACTGAGATGAATGTTGATTGCATATAAGCATTGTGAGACATTCTAGAAAGATTTTGGAGGTCGCGAGGCAGCAGTCTTATACTATGCAGCAATCCGATACCTACTACTGCTTGATTCATAGAAAAGAAAGTGCTACATGCTCAATGAAGTGACAGTTAACTTCCATCCCACATTGACCCAAACGATTGTAACTCATGATAAATGATGTGACGTGCATGATAG
This sequence comes from Huntiella moniliformis, assembly GCA_000712465.1. Classification (NCBI taxonomy): domain Eukaryota; kingdom Fungi; phylum Ascomycota; class Sordariomycetes; order Microascales; family Ceratocystidaceae; genus Huntiella; species Huntiella moniliformis. The sequence goes on from JMSH01000074.1 coordinate 97,086, forward strand.
CACAACGAACAACACATATGATGATTTGTATGGCCAGTCCGTGGTGCCCAATCTGTATATGCCGATTATAGCATGTATTGATTAGTCGTACCAGGTAATCAAACTGTCCCAACCTTAGCTAGATATGGTCAGGCTCTCTTGGCGCCAAGGTGACACAAAGCCAACACCAAGATGATACACAGCCCAGCTTATCACAACGAGATAGCATTGTTCATCAGAAAAAGGCTCTAGATGACAATCTAGACCGGGTATCATATATTCATCCTTCAGGCGACACAAACATGTAAACCACCCAAGATGCTATGCTCCAATATGCACAACAAAACCAAACATTGCTTTTTTAATTTCATTTTGTTCGTATTTTTTTATCCCATGCCCAGGAAGCCAGTATCACCAGCTCCCCAGACACCCACCATGACCTCATCCTCCTCCAACTCCGACAAAAAGAGAAGCCCAACAAAGCCATCAAGACCCTGTCAGACTCACCCTCCATATCTACCCACTAATCATCAAAGACAGCATAAAAAAGCGAAAAAAACAAAAAGGGCAGCTGCCACTGTGTTGGCAACGAAGTCGTGAAGAGAGGAAGAAAGTAACGGCAGCGAGGAGACGAGGCGCTTAGAAGACAAGGGCGGCACCCTTGGTCTTCTTGTCACCACCGAGCTCGAAGTGCTTGCAGCGCTTGATGGCCAGCTGGCACTTGGTCTTGCACTTAACGCACTCCAGTCTCAGAACGATCTTCTTGGTGGTCTTGGCCTTCTTGTGGACTAGTAGGGGAGGAGACATGTTAGTCGGGTGAACCGTGACTTGGTAGGGCTGATAAAGATATGTACTTACAGATAGGCTTGGTCTGACCACCGTAACCGCTCTGCTTACGGTCGTAACGTCTCTTACCCTGGCTGTGTAGAGAATGTATGTTAGAGTCTGGTGGAGTGTTTCGTCGGATATGTCAATGGCAACTTACGCAAAGAGCGAAGCCTTGCCGGCCTTGTACTGGGTGACACGGTGCTGGGTGTGCTTGCGGCACTCCTTGCCCTTGCAGTAGGTGTTTCTAGTCTTGGGAATGTTGACCTATAGACAGTGACCGGTTAGTTTATGATCGACGGGAGTTAAACGTCATGAATAGAGAGAGTCAAAGCCGCAGCCTCAATGGAATTGTAGTCCATTGATAGGGCAATGAATGTTCGAATGTGTTGAAGTATCCAAAGTAACCCGGTATCCTCCACCGGGTGGCAAAGAACCCAACCACCGAACCCTTCCGTCCTCCGGGTCCTCCGCGGTCCGTCCGCCGACCGACCACCCCTCCTCACAAAACACCACACCACCCAACAAAATCCAACTCCAACAAAATCCAAAACACCAAGACTCAAACTCTCTCTCTCAGAACAAAAACAACAGCATAACAACATACCATTTTGACGACTGTGGATGGGGGATAAATTCTCCTAATCAAAAAGAAAAAAACAAGAGAGAAAAATCGAAACTCAACCCGTGATAGTCTCCCCAAAATGCTGCAAAATTCCTTCTTCCAGTTGAATTTGGTTTGTGGGCGTCAGAGTGGGCGGATTTCCTATTTGGGGTGTGGCGTCGTGTGGCACGCTGTGGCAATGACCAAAGTGGTCCGTGCCTGAGCCCTGATTTTGCTTCTTGGTCCGTGCCCAGCCCTCGTTTTTAAGTGGGGCTTATTCAAAAACACGTGAGCTCGATCATAAGGGTACTGTTGTATATATTAGGGTTTGTTTGAAATTTTATTCCGCTCATTGCAGTCACGTGTTGGGGTGGAATGTGTCAGTGTAAGTGACAGACTTGTCAAACTTTTGGCTAACCTATTTGTTGTTTTGAAGCTCAGAGATGGTACAAGACGGTCAATTTCGGACTGTCATATAACCTCTCTTTATTAATAGAATACCCGTATCTCATGGCGATCACCAGCATTCGTCTTTCACTGAATGACTTATTCCAAGCCTCAATCCTTAGCCCAAACCGGTAGTTCAACATCCGCCTCATGATGCATTCTATAAAGTATCGACCGGATCTAACAAGGAAAAGCTCGTCATGACCCACCCTTTCCCATTAGACAGATCACAGCCCCACGCCCTCGTCATATTACACCGAGTCTTGCCGCTCCCTCAAGGCTGATGACCTAGCATGTTAAAGAAAAAAACTAGCCTGTCTGTGTGGTTATATCCGGTCCAGAGCGAGCAATTGGTCTGTGTGTGGGGGGGTAACAATTGTTTTTCACGAGGGAATTCGTCGTTTTGGGTCGCGGGATTCTATAAGTCGTAGATATTACTTTACATTGTACAATGTACATATTCATTTCGTCATGGATTGAGCAAGTAATTATGTTCCCGTAGTAGCCCCCATTCTACAAGAAGCAATGACAACCGATCCGACATCGTCGAGCGCATGGGAAAACTCTGTCAACGTATTGACTCTTGAAGTGGACACCTGATGTCATAAGGAACAAGAGATTCCAATGCAGTGGAGTTCCGTCCTTTCATGTCTTCTCACAAGTAAAACCTGTAAACCCATGATATAATGTCAAGTGTTTCCCGATTCCGCCAGCCATTTCACTTTCTCCTGCATTTCGTGGGGTACAACCACTTCCCCAGTGCTCCACATTCACTACACCAGCCGGCGGCCGGGGGAGACCGCCGGTTATCCATGATTTTGCTAGGGCGACGGGCTTGAGATATCGGATCGTGGAGGCTGAGGGATGTATTGCGGCTCGTAGTGTCTATTTATAACCATATGGTTCCTGAGATTGGGAACAATGGGCTTCATTGTTTAGATTGGCTGGTTAAGTGGTCAAGTCTGTAGATTCTGTGTGTAGTCGATTTTGGGAAGGTGAGGTATTAGTTAAGTTTGGTGTGGTTGGACAAGTGGAGGTTGTGACTGTACTCTGTAGTTAAAAGGGGAGGTGATACTAGGCTTTCTGGATATATTCGGCTTTACATATAGTGACCATAGTGTATCAAGGTTATCCAAACTTCACGATATACAAAAAGCTTCTCTGATTTGTTAAATCATGACAAGTTATTAAACATCCAGAACTGTAAAGTATCCCGAAACCAACCATGTTGCATTAAAGCTGCATGGAAGCTGGCCCTGCTTCTGCATTATCCAGGGGTGCATTAGCTTCCAACCTCGCTCTTGTCCAACCGCATCTGATAACTAAAAGCCGTGTTTACTCCGTCGCCATCCACCATAAAGTGCCCTGACATTTACACATGTTTTGAACCGGGCGGTATATCGCCAGTCTGTAAACGAATGTATATTCCCTGATTCCGGGAAGGTGTATCCATGGTCTGTGAAACAACACATACCGGTTGACTTACGGCATAGGATTAGTTACATGTGTTTCTATGCGGATTCATGTGCAAGTATCGTTCATGTGTGAATGGTTCAAGTGCCGGTCTGGACTTGTGGAACCGGAGTACTTTAACCCAAAAGGGAATGATAAGACGGAGAAGACCTCCGAGCTTGTTGAATCACGAAACAGAGATTTCTAGGGTTCGTCTCCCATAATTTTCCATCGCTTTCGTTCTCATCATCATATATATGATGTCAGAGACCATAAGTTACTTGATAGTTTCCATCTTTGTCCAACAATTCCACAATGTCTCTTCGTACTCACCAAACATGAGATTCCCGATGTAAACCTCAAAAAAATACTACGATCTGTCAACCCCGTCCCAATTAAGCTCTACATGTCTAACCCACCAATCAAATTTCTCCGATAAGCTCTGTGGGGGCTCTTACCATAGACTTCCCAAAATGGTAATTGGCACAGTGTTGAATTCCCGCAGTCAGGGGTCCTTCCAGGCGACGAGTCCACTGAAGGAATTGGCGATGGCATTGCTACTGAGGGGCGTGGATCACGAGACCTGTAAGAGATAGCATCTAGATATACAAGTGTACATCGATTCAATTTTTTTCCTGCGATGCGTTGATATTTGATGACTCTACGGGGGTCAATGACCGGACTTTGAAAAGCGGTGTTGACGTAACTTTTAGCCAAGCACATAAGAGGGGTAACTTGTAATGTGGTATATCAAGCAATGACGACATGTGGGTTTTGATGGGGCGGGAATGCACGTGAAGTTGGCTTTGTCGTCGGAGCTTAACAAGATAGCTACCATGACCGAATTAGGAAAGTTGACGATGAGATGAGATATGGAAACGATGCAGGCTTCCTTTTTTGGGTGTGTTGTTCAGGTCAGGCGTTGTTGGCCATCCTATTATTCCTATCGAAGTAGCCAAGATTGTTCTCACGAGGTGAAAGTGTGGCGCGGCCTTTTGGGTACGGACGGATAGCCAATGAGGGGACATGTGAATATGGATGTCATGAGAATTGCGTGTTATCAACAGAGCATGTTTTGATGGCGTGGAGTGTACGACGCGAGGTTGCTCTCATATGCGACGAAGCGGGTTTTGGTGGTCTGATGTCATCTCTATGCATATCGTAGCTCGCTCATGTCGTATTTGACAGTACAATTCAACCAATAGCTTTACATATCTGGTGAGTATTCAACATCTACGTGGCATATCTATACAAGGTCGATATCAGACAAGAGTAGATAGGCTATAATCTCAATATCTATGTGTATCTGTTGGTCAAGCCAGGGGATCGGGCGGTCTGACGGGCGGTCACACGGGCGTTGAATGAAAGTGAGGGGTTGTATCTCCCCGTGTGATATGCCATTGAAAATCCCATGCAACGTCATTTCGAATTTATCTCGTGGCATGTCTAGGCCGCTCTGTTTTGTGCATCATTGGTGGGGCTCTTAGGAGGTTCTCTACATAGGAGTTTGCCAGGGACAATAGGGCCAGGCTGTTGGGCTTCAAGGGAGATAGCCGAGATACATACATATGTACATATATGTGTGGTTGGAATCCGTTTATGACGCAGGAGGTCGAGGAGAGAGATGACTGTTATCTGCCAACGACACAGCTGATGGCTGTGAGGCAACTCCTAACGTGGAGTAGGGGTGTAACATGTTGTGTGGTGCAAAGGCATTGTCCCGAATGAGTGATATATGGTGGATTAAGTTGGTTATCGGGAATTTGATATCACATTTCGTGGGTGGGGTAAGAGTAAGCTGACGAAAGGCCAAACGAACATGCAGTTCTACCTCTATGAAATGCATTATTTCTGCATGTACCGCCTCAATGGTCTAGGTGTGAGAATGAGAGATATCAATATGTATGATGTTTGACATTTTGTATCGAGTAATTGGTAACACATTTGGTCGAGTCAACCATTGTGTCTCCAATAGAATTGATTACATTTGGAGATGGAATACTGATAGGGTTAACACAACTACAACCCTGGTCCATTTCACCGAACGTTTTGACTTTGTTCCAGAAGTTGTAAATTTTGTAGGGAGCGCTGATCTGATTTTACATTTATAGGGCGATAAACGTTTTAGACATCGGAGAACAAGGCCGGCAAAGGGACCATGACTGAATTTTCCAGCGCTGATAGGACTAAGGAACAACGGACATGATTTAGAAAGTGGAGCTCGCGATTGACGGGAGGATGACGATGTGGGTTTTCCGCGTTGACGGGCGGATCTTTGTTTGAGTGGTTGCTGCGTCACAAAGTTTGAGAACTAGGGCTAGATATCATTACTAGAGATATGCAATTTGGAGACCAAAAAAATGTTCATTACTATCACCAAAACGGCCCTTGGTAGAGCTGAGGTGAGTGTCGGTCTTTTTTTTTTCGAAACATAGTGCCGCTGGTCTCACTATGACCGGAAACGCTTTTAGGCCGCGGAAACACCTATGACGCAAATTTTGAAAATGTTGTCTTGGCTATGCTATGTCGCGATATTGCCACTAGAGCTAATTAGTCGGGAAAATGGGCAAGGCCGATTCGGGAGGACGGGTAAGATGGACTTAAAAAAGAACATTAGGATCGAAAGAGCGGGTTGAGTTGCCTGTACCCCAAAGTTGCAGTTCACGATGTTGTAAAGTATCGTTTCGATTCATAACAGCCAAGTGTCATCGATGAGGGGTAGTAGCCAATCACAGGGCAATATGCCTACTTTGTTTCTGTTTTTGGCAGTATTGAAACGGACCAAAGCCAAAGCAAGCCAAAGCAAGGCTAGGCACACGGTTGTGGCGGGAGGCTATGGCGTTCTGGTTTGGTGAAGGGTCTAAACTGTATTTTGACCAAATTGGAGGTTATAGCGGTGTAGATTTTTCGCTTTAGGGGCTAGATATAGTTATACAAGACACCATTCAGCCCGAGGCCCTTGCCTTAGACATTTCACGATGACGAGATAAAAACTAGAAGGTCTCGTGTTGGCCGTAACGGGCACCAGGACCCTGGATAAAGGGAAGCGGCTCAGCAGATTGAAGAAGCCGGAGGATACAGATGGACATGTCTTCCCATGAGAAAAGAAGGAACGAAATTCTGTCATTGAATCGATCAAGGAAAGTATTGCGACTGCCAAAAAAATGAAAAGAAAAAAAAACGACACCCGTATGAAGCGATAAAAACACCCGCTTCCACAATGCCGTGGAGAAAAAATACAAGTGAATTTCGAGAACAACAGGGAACATTTACAGGGCGTGAAGGCGACAAAGTCTGTATACAGACACTGAAGGAACCAGAAGAAACGGTAAATTCCCGATTTTACAGCCGTGCGTAAACTGTGTTCTGGTACCTGACAGATCCTCCCCACAGGCCTTGAGAACCTTTGGTTACTGGACATTTGGGGCAGTGATTGAATTCGGATACACACTGTCTCTTCCAAAGGGAGTCTGTCTTGTAAAAAAATGGTCATAGTAAACCCACCCCCCTCCCCGCCACTAGAGCAGACACCTCCCTTTGCTGGTTGGTTGAGGGGGGCAAGCACCCATCCCTCAGGGACGCCCAGCTACTGTACCCCTCCATACGACACTGGATTAGTGGCCGCCGCCCACTATCGCTTACCCCCAGACTGGCTACAAGATGGCACAGCAAGTGTAGAGATAACGACAAACGTCACAAGTGGTTTCCGCCACCAGCGCCGATTCGAGTAAGTGCTGAACGGCTGGGAAGTCTAAGTTTACATGGAGAAGTAACTTAGAGTGTCTCGTACTGAACAGAATATAAACAGCGCGATTCCCCGTCCATCTTTCATCCATTTACAGTCTTCTCTTTTTCTTTTCTTCTTTGGCTTCATCCCAAAAACCACTTTCGATCCCATACCTGCTTTCTATCGGTGCTAGCAACCGACAGTTTACTTTGTTTTCCAATTCATTTGTGTCATTTCACTATACATCATTCAAGATGGTGAGTCCTGCCTGTCCATCCATTGTCATCTCGTCATTTGTTGCCTATATGATGTTTGTTGTTGTTGTTGTCAGCCTGTCACGGAGCCTCTTTTGGTATTCAGTTTCCATTACCTTATGGTTACTGCCAGAAGTGGACTCTCCGATGCGGCTCAATGGCGCATCAAAATATATTGACATCACATGATCAGATTGTGATCTCTACTATTGAAGCACTGTGCTAACATTTTATGATTGAAGACTACCTTCGAGACTTCCAGAACTGCTACCGTATGTCCAACGCAACCAAGACCGCTACCGCGCCGTGTCACCGAATACTTGCTGCATACACTCTTTATGCAATGCATCTCGCCGACGGCAGCAGCGCGCATCAGCGCACGCCCATATTCATTCACTAACACCCACTATAGCTTGCCAGATACTTGGCTCTGGGCCAGAATGAGGCTACCGGCCAGAACGGCAAGATCATGGCCGAGTACATCTGGATTGATTCGGAGGGAAACACCCGTTCCAAGTCGAGAGTAAGTTTTCCCGCATTTTTTTTTAGCATCTTACATGGCCCACCCCGCAACAAGACCGAGTCAGCCAGGGGTGTAGTAATGGCCCCGCGATTAGACGCCTGTCTTAAGGCCACTTGCGAAAGCTGGGGTCTTTCGGCGGCCTGCCACGGGTCACGATTGCTCACTTCCCCGCGGCGCAAAGAATTGTTAGCTCTCTTTTTTCGCTATGGAAAGGATTGAAGGAAATCCACCTGGCGCGACCACAAAAGGCATTTCCATTACGTTTGATTTTCCTATTGCGGTTCGGCATCTCCATCCGCCCGGTGGTCGTTGTTAGTCTTTTTTGGACTGGCAGGATTTCTGTGGCAACTGGTGGCACTTGTCAATTTCACTAAGGCAAATTATCCTTTTTGTACATGGCTTGTGACCTATTGCTAGCGATGCCACTTTTTGTCGGATTCGCCTTGGTGCTGTTTGTAGATTTACAAAGTACTAACAATTATGCCACTTATTTAGACTCTTGACGAGAAGGCTGGTGGCTACAAGCCTTCCGAGCTCCCCACCTGGAACTTTGATGGTTCCTCGACTGGCCAGGCTCCCGGCGATAACTCTGATGTTTACCTGAAGCCTGTTGCCATCTTCAACGACCCCTTCCGTGGTTCCCCCAACATTCTCGTCATGGCCGAGTGCTGGAACGCTGATGGTACCCCCAACAAGTTCAACTACCGTCACGACTGCAACAAGCTGATGGAGACTCACGCTGAGACCCAGCCCTGGTTCGGTCTCGAGCAGGAGTACACTCTGCTTGACGCCTCTGACCGTCCTTTCGGCTGGCCCGTTGGCGGTTTCCCTGCTCCCCAGGGTCCTTACTACTGTGGTGTCGGTGCTGGCAAGGTCGTCCAGCGTGACATCGTTGATGCTCACTACAAGGCCTGCCTCTACGCCAACATCAAGATTGCTGGCACCAACGCTGAGGTCATGCCTGCCCAGTGGGAGTACCAGGTCGGTCCTTGCGTCGGCATTGAGAGTAAGTTTGAAGATGATTGTTGAATATGTTGAGAGTTGTTACTAACAATATTATAGTGGGTGACCACCTTTGGGTCTCTCGTTTCCTTCTCTGCCGCATTGCTGAGGAGTTCGGTGCGAAGGTTTCCTTCCACCCCAAGCCCATCCCCGGTGACTGGAACGGTGCTGGTCTCCACAGCAACTTCTCGACCGAGGTCATGCGCAAGGAGGGTGGCATGAAGTACATTGAGGAGGCCATCAAGAAGCTCGAGGGCCGCCACTCTGAGCACATCGCCGTCTACGGTGAGGGTAACGAGGCTCGTCTCACCGGTCGCCACGAGACTGGTGCGATTGACAAGTTCACCTGGGGTGTCGCCAACCGTGGTTGCTCGATCCGCATTCCCCGTGAGGTCGGTGCCAAGGGCTACGGTTACTTTGAGGATCGCCGCCCCGCTTCCAACGCTGACCCTTACCGCATCACTGGTATCCTCATGGAGACCATCTACGGTCCTTCGGAGTAAGGTAGTTGATTGGTTGTCTGTTTTCTGCTTTTTTCGTTTACATTAATGTGTGAATTATGGCTGCCATTTCAGCAGTCGGGATTACCGGGGCGTTTTTTGAGCATGGATTTTGGGTTGTTTTGGCATTTTGACATTGTCGTTGCTTTCTTTGCGGGGCTGGGTATTTTTGGTATCTAGTGTCTTTTTTGAAGTGATGATTTGGTGTTTTGTGTCTTGTTTGACTTGTACTTTGATGTCGTGTAGAGGTCGTTTGACTTGAGCATGACAAATTGTTCTCACGCCTGACATTTTAGAGATGATGGCAGGGGAGGTACACGGAACGATTGAGAGCTCTTGGTATTTAGCAGGCAGACTAGAAAAAAGATTGAAGTTTTTGATGAATTTTTTTGGTGTTAGGGTTTGTGGGTATGTGTCATGTGATTTTGTGTAACGGGGTACAGGTACAGACAGTGAGTATGATGGGATGATTTCCGGAATTGGGATTATATGGGAGACTACATATGACAAACGTATGAGATTGAGAAGAGGCAAACAAGAAGTGATGAAATGACGTTGGGGGGGAAAGTATGTAGGTGATGCGATGTCCGTTTTATGAGGTGAAGAAAAGGTGAGTTGTTTTGATTTGTCTGTCTGTTCTGTTCTTTGAAGAGTAGCTGATGTCAAGATGAGTTTAAGATCAAGAGAAGTTACATGGCCGAAAGAGTATACCGAGGAGTTTCCTCCATTACTGGAGTCTCGGATGATTCCTGGAAATTCCGGGACTCATGAGTTTCCTTCTCCGGAGACGACACCATCACCACCACCCGATTCCCGGGAAGAAACTAAGAAGGAGAAGGAGAAGGAGAAACCTCCCCGTCACCGCACCGCCTTCTTAAAGCCCCCGTCACTCAACCCTCCACCATCCTCTCTATCATCACTCTCCACAATTTTCACAGCATTGATTCGGAGATGTCTATCCCTTGCAATGCTTAATTCCGGACGGGGCACGGGTGTCCATTTACGTGTGGGGACACTCTGTTCAGGAACGGATGCGCCGGTTTTTGCATTGAGAGGGCTGAGAGAGGCAGCGGCGGGTTTGGGGGTTGCGGGATTGGTTAGTTGGGAACATGTTTTTAGTGCGGAGATTGAGGAGTTTAAACAGGGGTTTATTCGACGGAATGTTGGGGGGGGAGTTGTTTTTAGAGATGTGGTGGAGATGGCGAGGGGGGATTTTGCGTGAGTTTTTCAAGGGGGATTGTTGGATGGGTACTGACTTTTTTTGTTTAGGATGACGGCTCAGGGGTTCTTGGAGAAGGTGGATAGGATGGTTGATTTGGTGGTCTTTGGATCGAGTTGTGTGGATTTCTCAACGTTGAATCATTCACGGAAGGCCCTGTTGAAGATCCCTACGGACTCTAAAGATGCCACGGTGGATACCATACAAGCGCACTTAGAACACCTGTTAGACATGCCATCAGGCGAATCGTCACGCACATTCCTTGCCGGATTGCTATATATAGCCAAGTATCGGCCGCCTATAGTCCTCATGGAAAACGTCATTAACGCGCCGTGGGACGAGATCGCCACGTTCTGGTTCGATCGGATAAATTACTGTGCGCGATATGTTAAGGTGAATTCCCGGGACTATGGGATTCCACATATTCGGATGCGTGGGTATCTGGTTGCTGTGGATAAAGGGGTTTTTGAAACGTTGGAGGAGGCGGAGATGTTTGTGGAGACGTGGGAACAGACGATGGGGTTGTTGAGTATGGAGGAGGTGGCGCCGTTGGAGGGGTTTATATTGGGGCAGGGAGATGTACGGTTGGCTAGACAGAGGGTTATTATGAAGAGGGGGAAGAGAGGTGGTCGAGGTGGTGATGCGAGAATGTGTCAGTTGAGACATGCTGAGGCGAGGGTTTCAGAGGGGTTGCCTTCTGGTAGTCGATATACGATGATGGATGATCGGGGGAGATGTACACCACGAGACGACTCATTCATGGAGGCAGTTGAGGAACTGGGGGAGCGAGAAAAGGACTTGTTGGATATTACCTATGAACGCGGTCTCCTAAAAGGCTACGATATATCCCAAAAGCTTCAAATCTATGATATCTCACAGAATGTAGATAGAGCACCAGGCCAACTAGGTTTAACTCCCTGTCTCACACCAAAAGGGAACCCCTTCGTGACAAACCAAGGTCGACCTCTCTTAGGCATCGAGGCACTAGCCCTCCAGGGAATCGACCTGGATAGAATCGTCCCGTCGATTGAATCACAGGGCCAACTCCAAGATCTCGCCGGAAACGCCATGACAACGACGGTCGTGGGCGCGGCTATCTTGGCCGTGTTGGTTGCCCATGGGGATGTCTGTAGGGTGTTCACTCGGGGAGCAAGACCGTTCAGTGAGGCGTTTTGTGAAGAGCAGGAGAAGGAACGGAATATAGTGGGACGGGTGGGTGAGGAGGTGCTTGTTGAGTTGGGAGGGGAGGGGTTGGC